>JAUOZQ010000146.1:0-185496 GCA_030710315.1 Anomotaenia brevis | reverse complement strand
TGCATAATCTAAGAATGCTGTTAGCAAGGACACTCACGTTGTAATTTCTTGTTGATGGTGTCGGTGAAGATGACCAAATATCACCATCATCGTCGTCATCGTCGTCGTCGCCAGAGTAACTGCCATAACGTCTAGAAGTGGAACCCTACAACCGTCAATCATTTACGCCTAAATTACACCAGTTTCGGTGTGATTGAAATCCAAAAGGAAAACCATTTTCTCATGGAATATCAGGGATGCATTGTTTGCAACTCACTGTGTGGATGCTTGAGTAACTGGGGTTGTACGAAGAAGTTGGGTTTAGAATACCCCCACTTGGGTATGAAGTACTGCTTCGATTCCGATCACGGCTCTGAAATAACAAGAAGCTACATACTTTTAGCTCGCTTATTACAGAAGCTTCCCTCTCGATGATGGTACGGAAAACCGCAGATATTTGAGATGATTTCGGTTTACTGAGGCTTTGCAAAACCCTTAGTAATGAAGGAAGAGATGGCGACCTTTTGGCTGGGAGTTTGGACACTCTGGAACCAGCATGGGGATTGAAAATTTCCATCAAAAACTGGTGGATGCGGTTTCATTGCTTGTGACATGTCGAAAAATTATGATGCCCAACTGTTAGACAACTGTTTGGTGTTTCCATCATTTTCTCTTTTCTAGAAATTGCTTTTATCAGTCTTTTGTGATTAACAAAACCCTTTCGAATTTCATACAATCTTATTGTGAATCTCACGTGATGTACCGGCTTCCATCACCGAAGATCCATGCATACACTTTTCAGTGTTGCGTAGGCTGAAGTGGCTTTGTTGGTTCACACCAATGTGCCATATTTTGTGCTAACAAAATATCACAAACCTGAAGTGGTGCACATTCGAGGTAATGCTTTCACAGTACAAGAAATGAAGCCTTCTTGTTTCATCTCGAATTTTACGAAACACGTTTAAAAGTGGGTTATGGCACCCAATTGGTTGTATCACCACTTTCATCAGAAACAACTATCGAAGACACAAAAGCCTCATGTCTCGAGAGTAAATAAAGAATTCAGTCCCAAGGACAAGAGTGAATGGCGGGACGCCTATTGATCTCTGGTCCAGAGGTGGCACGAAATCCATCTGGGTATCCTAAGTGTGCATTGATAGAGGTGTTACTTTGATAAGCACAGAATGCATTGCAGCTTACATTGTGAAAGGCTGATGCTGATCCACTCACGGCACCGGCAAGCAATGCCACTCCTCCGATCAAGGCCTACATGTCCGTGCATTTTATATTAAAGCATTTATAAATGATATCACGTTTAAATATGATTTAATATCTAAAATGCAATTCACTTACCAATCCTGATAGTGCTGCTCCGGCAAAGTCATCGGATTGTCTTCTCACCCGCAACTCAATAGGACTCACCGGAGGTGTTCGTTCATGCCATTTAACCAACAGAAAAATACTATTATGAAACTAAAGTCCACTTATCCAATCCTAACTCAAAACTCACCCAATTATTGAGAATATCAGGTGTTTCAAGAAGCCCCAACGATAAGCCAATATCGCAATGGCAATCAGAATAATCCAAATTAACAATCCTCTTAGTAACTCTGAAAAACGCATCTCAAAGTCTAGTTACTGCTAATTTCACCTAAAAACTATATGATATATTGCTAGGCAATCAGAAAAATTCACAGGCTGAATAAATGCTTCTTGAGACCGTCCGTTAGTTGTATTGATCCGATTTCGTAAATTTGGCGTGCAGTATCAACAAAATAAAGAACTCTAGTAACTACATCCACTTGAAATTCCTTACCATTATATTTCAGGCAAATACCAATTCATTACTATGTGTGTACACTCCTTGAGTTATTTTCTTATTTTATAATGCACAAATAATCGCAACAATAAAATTTATGTAACTAGCCTAAACTCTAACAATTATATTGATAAATAGTGTCCCTGATTTCGGGGTATATACCAACATCGTACCCTTCATAAACGTTGGGGCGCCAAGGTGACCTTAAAATTACCTTAGTATAAAGTGAGCGTTTAAGTGGTTCGCTTTGAAGAAAACCGATAAATTTATTTATATAAGGAAACTTTGTTATGAGCGAAAAAGTATAGAAGCGCGTTTTATACTTTGTTTTTAACTCATAATAGCAGGTTGTTAACAGCCCTGACCTCGAAAATGGTCCCTTTTGTAGACTGATATAATGCGATGTTTAGTATCGGCGATAAGGTTCTTCCTTCTTTTTATTACTAGTGATAGACTTAGTGTTAATCAAAAAGACTATTACAACTATTCGTAAGGATGTCCAATTTCTTTCCAGTCGACGGGGTAGTTGTTGCTTTCTATCTAGAATCCATTTTGTGAATACAATGCCTACTTACATGCAACAGAATACATACGTTGAAATTAATAGGGAATATATATATATATGTATTATTCAACCTAAAATCACAGAGCCTCAAGTCAGAGTCGAAAATGCCTGACAGTCAGCAATTTCATGACTACGCAGAATAACCCCACAATGTTTCGCCTCCGGCGAACTCCCCTTATCTTAACCCGCTAAGAAAGACTATACTTGTTCTACGAGAACCACTCAGTTTATCAAACGCACAATTTCAGTGATTACGTGATGTTCATTCTCCAGGATAATTTGCAAGGTACTCATGCAAAAGAACAACTTCCCTACGCTTCAATCTATTTAACTACATAGAAACGAATAAGTTTCCATTTTCCTTACAACCTTGTATGAAATTAACTTAGTGTCTTATGATGCAACTAATCCAGTGCAAATGCAAACCCGAGCTCACAACTAACACGCATACCTAATCTCGCTGTGACCAGTTACTCCCTTCTTGATTAATTCTACTCCCGTTTCGCCCATAGCAATTCTAAGTAGAAATGGATACAATCCTTGACGCATATTCTACTAAATCTACTTGGGCCGTCAAGTAAATACCGAGTTCCAACCTCAAGTTCCAAACTGCCAAGCACAAAAAGGATTGGATGGAGATTGGCAAATTTATTCGAGAAAGCAACTAGGCACAGAGGTGTGGTGAAGCGGTTTGTTGGGTAATTTCAAAATGCAATGAATTCCCGCAAACGAATTACAATACAAGCTTTGATAGCGATAGCAAAGACAGCTCATTTTTGTGAAAAATTTATTACACACAAGGAAGGCAACATAATTGGCAACTTCAGCTCAGAGAACTACGATGTAGCCTCAGTCTCGCTGACCCTGTTCATCGTCAAATAGTTGCCTTTGCAACAGTGGCTTCCACCGAAGGCCATCACATGCTCCACTTCCAGCCACTCCTCTGCGGCCTTCTATTCAGTCCTGTTACTCAACCTCAAATAAGCTTGGACACCTCTTCTTCCAGGTACTTATCATTTTAACTCAAGTCCGTCTACTATGACCTTCATGAAAGAGGACATTTTACAACCGGATGATATTACTTTATTAGAAAAATAATCCACATGCACTTGGAGACTCGTGGATGAAATGCAAAGGAACCAGGCTCAGCCTGCACACACGATTGTGCTGGGTGCTATTTCACTCACTCACTCCAAACCCCGTGGTCTGGAGTAGCGCACAGTGCCACTAGTCTCCTATCAATATAATGTGGACCAGAAATCAAGATCTTCTGGGCATCTTCGAAGGTGGCACAGTCCAGAAATCCAAAGCCATATGACCTCTGGTTTATTTCGTTGCACTCCACACAGGCCTTGACGATTTCCGCATATCCCGCAAAGTACGCCTTTAGTGTGCCGCTTGTGACTCTGGCACTCAGGTTGTCCACGATCAGACGACACGTACGGTCAGATTTCTTCTCCGTGAGCATGTTCCGGTTAGCCATCATCCTAGAGATGCAATGCACACTGAGTCAGACCCAAGCCTACCTCTTCTCTGCCAGTGCTATGATCAGTCCAGTAATCTTTTCTGCCCAATCCACGCTCTTCAGCAATTCAGTGAGATCGCACAGATTGTCGACGATGAGTTGGTGCATTGGGCCATGGTCTTCCTCACCCAGTTCCGTGTACCCGTCGAGAATTTTGTCAATCAGCTGCAAGAGCAAATACTGATACTGAATGAACATTGCCGGTTTCCGATTGGCTGTTACTTTATTAATAAAATTCACATGAGGAAATAAGAGCAGTAGGATCGAATAGTTGAATCCAAATGAAATCACTATTGTCCTATCAATGTCTCGTAACTCACCATTTCCCTAGTTGATGTTGAGCATACATTACCACTTTTCTGTTGACTATTCCTCTGCAGGTGATATAAAAATGAGTAAATTCCACAGAATATTTACTGTCATATAAAATAATTCTTCCTTAAAAAAATGGAAACGAACCTTGGAATCGATGGAAATGGAAGAAACACTATCCGTTTTCCTCTGTTCGTTGGCCTGTTTAGATGATTCAAAAGAAGAAATCGATTATCCAAAATAAAATCAATACTAGGATTCTGATTGCTCAAACCAACCTTTGTAGTAGAAGACGCTGAAGAAGCATTCTTCCTTTTCTTTCGTCTATTCCTCTGTCGATAAAATACACACACCAGATTTTACTGGATTTTAAATTCAAAAATAACAGTATTACGTTACCAAAATGAGTAATTTAAATGGGTGTCAATTGGAAATCGATGAAAGCAAACCACATTGTGCTTGGTCAATGAAGTGTCAATCAAACTTGTAAATCAAATGATTTCCACAAAGAAGAGTGAAATCTATGGATCAAATACGTTATAATTCAACTGTTTACTTTTCCGAAATCAAAACCAAGGACAGCTTACGGATTGTCATTAATGACATAAATTTGGATAAAAATATTCAGATCAGTGTAAGTGCCTGATTATTTTACGTTTTCACTGGGATCACCGCTTGCTATATGCAACGATACTCACACTATGCGCTGTTGTTGATGACGACGACGGTGAAGATGACCAAATATGCCCCTAAAATCGGTAAAAATGTAGGTTTAGCACTAGTCGGCTTACATAGCAGTAAAAACTCAAAATGAAAACAAATTTTTTTCGGAAAAATCAGGAATGCAGTATTTATTATCCCAAAGTGGTTATCACTTTAAAGGACTCCCAAATACGTTCCAGGTAGGTAAGAGAAGACCCAAGATGGAAGTATAAACTTGTATTAGGATGAACAAACAAGCACAGGACAGATGAGGTGTCGACAGCACGCCGTCGTACGGCGTTGTGAGCACTCATTCTCATTCTCGTTGCAGGACACGAATTGCCACTAAGCCATTTGTGATTGGTTCGTGCCGTTAGCTTCCTGTCCCTCACGTCAAGTATCCACATCAGCAGAGCCCATAAGCGCCCTCCCTATACGCACCCCACCCCACCCCACCCCCACCATCTTTGAAACCGTAGTCATCTTTGGTGAGTCACAGAATCCCATTAGTGACGGGCTGTCCGGCATCTAGGTTTGCAACGGCTCTGTCTGGAACGGCCTCGGCCTGGGGAAATGATATCGACTGAGTTGTTTGGGAGACGCGAGTAGACAACAAACAGTACGTAGTAGAGTGGTGAGACTGGGACGAAAAAGTGGGTGAATACACTGGAATATCCGGGTTTGTGGTCTGTATGGGCAGGCAAATGGTGTCCTTCCGGCGTGTGCCGTGAACTGCTGAACTGGTTGTTGATGAGGCTAGTGTGTTCGATGATCTGATTGAGTTGCTGTTGATTGCGGGTATCGCAGATCCGTGAGTGGGCCAGTTGATTAGGCTTCTTGCCGACGATCGCATTGAGGTGCTAGTTGGGCGTGGCATTTGGCGGTTGGAAGACAGTCTACATGCCATTGTACCCGCGTCTTAACCTTCAGCCAGTAGTGAGTTGCTGTTGTTGTTGTTGCTGCTGTTGAGTGTGTTGAATGGAGGAGTGGGTCAGGAGACGTGCGGTGTTCATTCTAGTTGGGTTGAGGAACATGGCCACTTCGCTCTTGATGTGCCTCAGCAAGAGGTAACCAAATTAATGCACTACGCGGATGGAAGTATAAACTTGTATTAGGAGGACAGATGAGGTGTTGACAGCACGCAGTCGTACGGCGTTGTGAGCACCGATTATTGCAAAAGGGCTCAAATTGTGACTAAGGGATGTGTGATTGGTTCGTTCGTGTCCATGTCCTCGAAATAGTATCCACACGGCACAGCACAAAAGCATTACAATGTCTTATAATTTTTTTGAAGTGGAATAATCAGTTACTAGATTTTGAGATGTGCTTTTTGAGCTAATAGGAGGATTGATCATTTGGATTTTTCTGATTGGCACTCCGATATTGGCTTATCGTTGGGGCTTCTTGAAACATCTGATATTCTCAATAATTGGGTGAGTTTTGAGTTGGGATTGGATAAGTGGACTTTAGTTTCATAATAGTAGTTTATCTGTGGGATAAATGGCATGAACGAACACCTTCCGGTGAGTCCTACTGAGTTGCTGGTGAGAAGACAATCCGATGACATTGCCGGAACAGCACTTATCAGGATTGGTAAGTGAATTGCATTTTAGATATTAAATCATATTTAAACGTGATATCATTTATAAATGCTTTAATATAAAATGCACGGACATGTAGGCCTTGATCGGAGGAGTGGCATTGCTTGCCGGTGCCGTGAGTGGATCAGCATCAGCCTTTCACAATGTAAGCTGCAATGCATTCTGTGCTTATCAAAGTAACACCTCTATCAATGCACACTTAGGATACCCAGATGGATTTCGTGCCACCTCTGGACCAGAGATCAATAGGCGTCCCGCCATTCACTCTTGTCCTTGGGACTGAATTCTTTATTTACTCTCGAGACATGAGGCTTTTGTGTCTTCGATAGGTGTTGCTGATGGAAGTGGTGATACAACCACTTGGGTGCCATAACCCACTTTTAAACGTGTTTCGTAATTGCAAAGCTTCCCGAGATGTGCACCACTTCAGGTTTGTGGTATTTCGTGAGCACAAAATATGGCACATTGGTGTGAACCAACAAAGCCACTTCAGGCTACGCAACACCGGAAGGTGTATGCATGGATCTTCGGTGATGGAAGCCGGTACATCACGTGAGATTCACAATAAGATTGTATGAAATTCGAAAGAGTTTTTGCAAATACCAAAAGACGGATAAAAGCTATTTATGGAAAAGCGAAACATGCACATGGCGATGGAGGAAATAGTGGAAACGCCTAAAAGTTAAGCATCATAATTTTTGGACATGTAGCCAACAATGAAAACCGCCTACGAAGAAGCATTCTGCAAGGCAAACTTCTAACGAAGAGATGGTAGTTAGTGGTGGTTCCTTCGAGAATTTGCATGACTTTTGAAAAAGGCTAGAGGAAGTCTGATGGAGTATAGTCAGGACCACACTGGTATCGATAGTCATCTCGACATGAAGATGTAGGATTTTCGCGCAAAGTTTCACGCTTTGGTTGTTGATAAATGCAACCTTTGACTTCCTCGCAGCCTCCGCAGAATAGATTCATATTACTTGCGTCAGATTCACGAGGTAATCTAACAAAGTGAAACCGTATCCACCGGTTTTGAGGGAAGTTTTCAACCCCAGCCAAAAAGTCGCCATGTCTCCCTTCATTGTCCAAGGTATATGTCAATGTATCGCACGTATTCGGTGTCTATGACATTTACGGATCTTGTTACATGGAGTAAGCAGCCCAGTAATTTGGAACAGCATTTCCATATATGGTGGAGACCGAGAGATATGCCTCGTTATCTTAATCTCCGTGATAGTTATCGCTGTTGCCGTGTATTTTGGTGCACTGCTCGCGCTAAAGCTGAAACGAATGTGTCATCGGATGAAGGTGGCGGTTGCTAAATTCCGCTACCCCACCCCTAATTATACAAATATAAATTATGATTCAGTTATTACGATGCCTGGCGCAGAAGTGAAGAATCAATTGGAGCCGTTTTATTTACGTGGAGTGCCTTTTCTAATGGAGAAGAAGACATCAGTTGGAACTGATGGTGTTTTAACTTTTACTTATATCGATTACAATGTCCTGTAGTAGAAAGGGCTCATAAATCATAATGACGTCATTGCGCGCACGTGCGTGCTCGCTGGCTGGCTGGCATCGCGCACAGCCGTTTTTGATTTATTGCGTTGTGAGGGTGCGTGAGGATCCAAGACAATAAGAAAGCCCCTACCCCCCGCTCCCGCATGACCGCATTAACGCAGATATAGAAATTGATGGGCAATATAGGTGGTAGTACCATCTGACCCACTGCCACAGGACCTTAGGACAAAATCCACAACGCATGAAAGGCCGCAGTTCCTGTGATTACACCAAATGTTTGGCCTCCATCGAACTCCAAGATCATAACGCGCCGATTCTGAGGCGTAGAGAAACACACTGACACTGTCTTAGTCAACGCCAGAATTAAAGCTACTTTTGGGTTTCCACAAAATTACATAACAAAACAAAAATTGAATACAGATAGGCAAATTTATTTGAGAGAGCTACCAAGCACCAGGATCATGTTTCGAAACAAGAAACATAAGAAACAAGGCGTCAGCTCATTAGGAAGCGAGTTAAATAGGCACGGATTTGGAATTCAGAAAACGCAGAGTTGTCGACAACACGACGAAACGAGTGGTGGTTAAACGTGCACAGAATTGCAGATAGAAAGGTGACATAGGTGTCATCTTCACTGACCTACGAATGAAATAAGTCAGATAAATCTACTGATCTGCCCAAATGAAGCGTCTGTCCTGCTGACCCTGTTCACCGTCAAATAGTTGCCTTTGCAACAGTGGCTTCCACCGAAGGCCATCACATGCTCCACTTCCAGCCACGATGACATTTTCAAGTAGCAATGCCGACAACGCCTTTCCACCTCCTTCACATTACCGAATCGAGAAAAGTACTTCTTCAAATCCAAATCTGCTGTGGTGTTGAGAATCTCACCAACTTCGAGGATGCCAGACTGCACGGGATACAGATAATTGTCGAAACTAGAAACAAATAAAATACTTCATTATTTGGAATTTAAGTCCGATTGCATGATTCCTTTGAGCGCATTTCTGGAGTGGTCAATTACCACAATTGTACATATTTTCAACTAGATTGTGGGAATGACGAATAAGAAGTCACATAAATTCGCGAAGAAACGATTAATTACATTAATTAGAATTTATCTAAGTATTTATTTTGTGTGCTACTGATACTCAGATTTAACAAAATGACGCTGCACAACCCACCTCTCATCGAGAGAACCTTCCAAGCTGCACTGCACGATCTCATCACACACCCTGTGTTCGCCTTCTTGCCAGGCTCCTCTGCGGCCCTCCATCGTGGCGAAGACGATCTCAAAACTGCCGCTGTTTGATCCCTCCTTCACCGCAACGATGCTGCCGAACTGCGAGAAGGTCCTCAGGATATCCTGGTGGTCGGCGCAGGCTGGCACTGAACCCACATTCAGCGAATAGCCCATTCGAAGGGCATTCTCCCTCGCCTTCTCCATGCTAAGTAATCGCATAATTATAGAAGATGGCAGAAGTCACATCACTAAAACAGTGGTGCTTCAAGCTCCATCATCATCTATTCACAATTGAGGAATCCCCAATTCGATTCCTTTGAATTGCCTGGTCTAAAATCTTTTTTCTAACCTCTTTCCCTATATCGTTCCACAAGTTGGGGTATCATCAATTGAAAACTAGGAAAACCATTAGTGCAAAGTCGTGTTTCATTTAAATTCTATTTGCTTGAGCATGACATTTATTATGTATTCACCTCTCTTTGCAACGTGAGGCTTTGCAGTTATTGCTGCTCAGCACTAAACATTTGGTACCGAAAACGTATGCTCCATATTTTTCTAACATGATCTTGATGAAAGATGACATTTCACTTCTTTAGGATAACTGATCCACATGCTCTTGGAGACTCAAATGGATGAAATGAAAAGAAATGTAGACATGCCCTCCCTGCACACACGATTGTGCTGGGTGCTATTTCACTCACTCGAAACCCCGTGGTCTGGCGTAGCGCACAGTCACTCGTCTCCCATCCACATAGTGTGGAGCACAATCAAAGACCTTCTCGGCATCTTCGAAGGTGGCACACTCCACAAATCCATAGCCCTTTGACCTCTGAGTCATTTCGTTGCACTCCACACAGGCCTTCACGATTTCCGCGTATCGCGCAAAGTACGCCTTTAGTGTGCCGCTTGTGGCACTGGGACTTAGGTTGCCCACGAACAGACGACAAGTACGGTCAGATTTCTTCTCCGTGAGCAGGTTCCGGTTAGCCATCATCCTAGAGATGCAATGCACACTGAGTCAGACCCAAGCCTACCTCTTCTCTGCCAGTGCTATGATCAGTCCAGTAATCTTTTCTGCCCAATCCACGCTCTTCAGCAATTCAGTGAGATCGCACAGATTGTCGACGATGAGTTTGTGCATTGGGCCATGGTCTTCCTCACCCAGTTCCGTGTACCCGTCGAGAATTTTGTCAATGATCTGCAAGAGCAAATGCACTCTTCCCCCAACGAAACCACAACCTACCTGATTGATTTTTGTGTCAATGTACCCCCATCCGGTGATGGTGTGTTGACAAGTGTGCGATTTGCGCTGTGGTGCCACGCGCTCTTCTTCAGCAGTTGATTTCACCAATTGGAGGTTACTTCCACTTGGGTCGCGGGTCTCCTTACCCTCAGAAGCTTTCTAAAATCAGTACATCACTTATACTGTGTCCAACTAACTTTTGGATCCCCTGTAGCTGAAGGCACATTGCCTGTTTTCGATTGGCTATTCCTGTTAGTAAAATTGTCAAACCTTAGTCCAAACGCTGCCCTTCCTCCTACACTAGATGGTAACAACTCGAATGGATGTTTTCCTTGCGGAAACCCAGATGGAAAGAAGGGCCTTTTCCCATGAAGTTACAGTCCTTCGCTCCGAATACGAAGATTAACATTTCCATAAAAGATTATCTATTTCCCGTCGCCAGTCACAAGTTTGTCCATCCAAGAAGGCGCCGCATGTTGGCGAGAATGGAGGAGAGGAAACCAGATGTCACGTTTAAGTCCTGATTAAAGGAATTCTACTTAATATTTATCGGCGGAAATCTCTGAAATGTCTAGCGCGATACCATTTACGTGCATTAATAAGATGGGAACTGTAGGAATCTCGTTTACTACGATGTTTCTATCGATAATCTATATGTGACACCTCATACAAGGTGACTCACTTTAGCTCTTGTCGTTCGCCCTGTTGATGATGAAGATGGTTTTGGTGGTGATGACCAAACACCTTCAGCGTCAGACGACTTCACCCATCGTCGAGAAGACGTGGCAGTTCCCTGAAATCAACTCACACTTATGCTCTTCTCCAGGATCCATGAGTTGTTAGCTCTAATTTCAGAGCCATGACAGTACTCGTGGACTCACCGAGTATGACGACGTGGAGGGCATAACACCTCGGTACGAATTACTCTGCCCATCTCCACTATAGTTCTGAAATAAAACGCCGTAAAATATTGGTGTCCTCTCTCCAGAAGCCGCAGAAATGGCCCGTAGTCAGTAACCACCAGCACCAGCACCAGCACCAGCACCACCACCGCCTCCGGTAACTCACACTATTCAGGAATGCCGACATTTATGCAGTTTTCTGAGTTGTTCACCTCTTTCAGAATGATTGACTATTGGGAAGAGGGCAGGACATTCGGTGAGGACTTCAGAGGGGATCTTGACGAGTACCCACCGAGGCGCACACCAGCCCAATACTCCATTCCCTTTATGCCACATTTTGTTTTAATCAAGCATGCACCCCTACTCTACCTCCATTCGCCTTTCCTGTTCATTGGGCAATCTTGTGCGGCAGCGAGGGTCGGTGCAAATGGGAGGATATCCACATCGACCACCAATCGACAATTACGATAATTACGATCCTATTAGTCATCAAACAACCACAAATTCATGCAGCGAAAATGAGGCTGACAAATCGAAGCGGTAGGTAGTCAACGTCAATGGAAGCGAACTCACATAGTAACTGGTTGTCGTCGATGGCAGTGACTGTCTAGTGCCATGTTGACTGCTTCCTCCGGATCCGGTGGTCCTCTAAAATCCAGCGTTGTTTTTTTATTACACTACTTTTAGGAATACGCGTCACGATAACGCAATCACTCACAGTCCAACTGGTGTTGTAATTACGCTGTGTATTTAAACAAAAGAGAACTGCTTTAATACTAGTAAGAGAAGATGGGAACAAAGGTCCTCAGCAAAGCTCAGGTCTGGTCGAAAGTCAAAGTTGATGGCTGAGAGAGACCGTCGGCTCATTAATCGACTGCAGAACTCCTCAATGCACACCCACGGAACCATTTTTCCCCAAAAACGGGTCGTCTGAATCTGTCCTCTTTTGTCAATATTCAAGTTGGGATGTGACTGAGATTCGATGGATATTGAGATTTAAAATAAAATCACTATTATGTTGCCGAAATATGTAACAAACCCTCGGATTATTTGAGGTAGAAGGCACATTGCCAGTGTTCTTTTGAGAGTTGTTCTGTCGTTAAAATTCAGGTTTGGGTGTCATAGAGATTTAATTCTCCGGAATGTATCTGCTTAACCCATAAGTTCTGTCCGATTATGAACAAACAAACTGAGTGACCAACCGTCACGTTGAATTAAGGTTCCGGTCGTCAGTGCCTTCCTCTTGTATATCTCTGACTTCACAAATTTCAGTTTCAACCACTTGTATCGACGTCGCAAAAGATCTTTTTCTTCCAAATAATTTAGTAAGCTACGAACCTACAAATGCCAGTCTGGAGAAGGAGCAAGCTAGGGAGGGTTTCGGTGAAGCAGATTTCAATTCTATTGTTCTTTAAAACTGAATATGATAAGTTTAAAGAAACTTTAACTAAAAATATCATTCAGCTCCATTAGATTTTCTAAATACCTCATAAAGGCATAATTCAGACAGAACTTATGGAGTGATCTCGTAGAAACACTGCACACACTTTTGAAACTGGCGCGGCCATATGTGCTAGTTAGGCACGATGTAATAATCACCGCCTTAATTCTACAGCCGCCATGTCTGGTTCTAGTCCAAAAAATCGGTGAGTGTTCTTATCCCTCTGTAGTCAATGAGTCTACATGACGTAAAGGGGAGATTTATAGACTTTGGATGATTTGGTGCACTCAAAATAGGTCTCAAATAAAAACAATATTAAGTTAGCATTATATGGAACTAACCTTTTCATTGGCCAATGTAGAAGAAACGTTTTTTGTTTGCTTTTGCGTATTGGTCTGTCAATAAATGACGTGATAATGAAACTGACAATTTAAAGGAGTTACAATTGGAAATCGATGAAAGCAAACCACATTGTGCTTGGCTAATTAAGTGACAATGAAACTGGTAAACTAAATGAGACAAGAATAGAAAACCAATGACGACAAACTGGCTTTGTTTTTGATTGTCGTTGGTGAATGACAATCTAGGGCTATCTCCAAAGCTCCCTACGGATCCGGTATTCTGCTGAAATCGATCATTTTTTTGATTTGTCACTTGTCTGAATCGAGTCTAGGTGATGAAATAACTTGTAGACCAACTCTTGCTGCAATTCCGCCGCTGATTTCCGCAAAACAGAGTGAAATCAATGGATCGAATACGTTATAAATCAAATGTTTACTTTTCCGAAATAAAAATCAAAGAAAAGAACAGCTTATGAATTACTATTAATGACATAAATTTGTATAGAAATATTCAGATAAGTGGTAAGTGCCTTTTGAATATTTTACATGTTTTTATTGGAATTACCGCTTGCTATATGCAACGATACTCACACAATGCTCTGTTGTTGATGACGATGACGGTGAAGATGACCAAATATGCCCCTAAAATCGGTAAAAATGTTTATTTAGCACCTGTCAGCTTACATAGCAGTAAAACTCAAAAGAAAAACTCTTTTTTCGGAAAATTCAGGAATGCAGTATTTGGACTCACTCGGTAATTGTTTGTGTAACGGGAGGAGGATGAAGAAGATGAGCCTAAATTATCCCGATCTCGGTATGAATAACGGCTTCGATTTTGATCATAGCTCTGAAATAAAGAGTAGTAGCACCTTAATAACTTATTTTCGAAATTCTACCTTTGATAATCTGATTCACTGCAACAGGTAAACACAACAAAATTAATGTTTCAATAGGCTGACCATATTTATGTGCGGCTTTGTAATGTAAATACACACGGAAAAGAAACCAAAAAGCTGATAAACACATTTCCATAGTAGAAAAATTACATATTTTAAGGATTTTGGTGCACTTACTCGAGTGTATGCCAGACTCAGTTTGCCTTGTTTACCATGAGCTTTTAAGTTATGATAACATTTTAATCTGATAGTGTACTCGCTATATTAAAGCTTACGTTTTGATTAGCTGATGTCCATTTACTTAGGGCGGTTAAAAACAGAGCGATTCTCCCTACAAAAGACTACACACAAAAGTAATTAAGGAACATTACGTACCGCGCAAGCTAGTGCAGCTCCCAAATAGTCTTTGGATTTTCCTTGTCCGAAACTTTCTTCAAGACTTTCTAAAATTGCACAGGATATACCTTAAGGACTAGCAAAGACAAAACCATAACATCTGGAAATAACAAGCGAAATCACTCAACAACTAACAAAAGTTTCTTGCTAATTAAATGATATGAAAAAAGTTGGTTATTCTGCAAAATCTAGTTAAATAGCATAACCAAATTGTGCACAATAAATAAATTATAATTTTTTATCATTAACTCATAAAAGTGAGCCTGTTAGAGAAGCACATATTCATATCGTACCATCCATAGTTACAAGGGCGTAAGATAGCCTTAAAATTGCCTTGGAAAAAGTAGAGTTTGAGGTAGTTAGGGTGTAAAGCTGAATATTCATGAGCAATGTAAATATAGCATGAATATATCATTTTTGAAATATAAAGTAATTATTGGCGGTTAGCTATGAACATTAAATAACACCATTTTTTAAATTTGTCATAATCATTTGGAAGTTGCTAGTTGAATGCGACTGAATCTCAGAATCTAAATTCAAGATCAAACTTCAATTCTGCGAGAAAGATACTGAATATCTACAAAAACCCCTGTAACACCTAACAAGCAAACAAACAAGACGACATCTAATCGATATATTTATTCTTTCCATGGAACTTGTCTGGGGAATTGAGGTCAAATGTTTACTGCCTATTTCTCAGAAACTGACCACCGCGGTTGATTATGACATTTGTAGTTTTTTCTCTTTGCTATAAATGCGCGTTAAATTTTACTGAATATGTTACTCCAGTACGTTTGGGTGGTATTGGTTCTACCAAATTAGTGTTCTACCAACAGAATTTTTTAAAATTAGATGATTGCTTGTTCGGAAGCTATTTGTATTAATTTTTCATGCATTAAACCTACCGAAATGTGCCACACACTGTCTTGATGATATCATACCTGGTTTTTGTGCACAGTATGGTTTGCACTCAAATTTCCATGTTAGCTTGTTGATAAAACTTTAAATTATCTTACTTTGCCATCAAATTAGACTGAAAACCTTGCTCAAACCAAACACTTAAAGACTTTTAAAATTAGTGAAAATTAACCAAGTTAACCGCCAAATAATATGAGCCATTATAATAAATACGTTTTTATTTAAAAATGTAGGAGTAATTTATTTCGATCTAGCACCTAAAATGAACTTTGAGTGCTCTCTGAAGATAAGGCGAGATGATCGGGTCTAACGGAAATCGTCAACCATCGCTTATTGGTTAAATGCTACTTATAATTGGCCAATTCAATCGTTGTGCTGGATTTCAGGAAAAATTTGTGCTTTGGCTGTCGATGAGCCAATAGGAGTCGAGCAAGAACAACACTTTCAAGAAACCCCGATTTTAAAACTAAAACTTCACAGGGGCAGCATAAACTTCCCACTACTGCCTACTGGCCTTGGTTCCTTAGTTCCGCACCGGATCCTTATATTTGTCCGGTTGAAGGTAAAATTGCTTGGGGTGGAGGTATTGCTATTCTAAATAGAATGAAGCCTTGCGGGCCTCGCCCTAAAGGTGATTTGAAAATTAGGCTAGCGCGAAGTCCAACCTAAAACTCGCTCACTCAGCGCCACTCCCTGCGCATCCTTCGACAAGAATTTGCGAAAGAAAACACAGTCATGTGATTTTCGCGTCAGTTTTAATTCACGTTCGCAAGGTACGCGAGATTGTGACGTAGGGACTTTTCCAGTGGCACTACGAATCCAGGCAGGGCACTAGGCCACCGTAGGTGAACGATTGGCCTAATGTATGTTAAGAGCCCTCTATAAGACAAATTTAGCATTAACAAAAACAGTTATGGTATAGACGTGGATTCCCTGCCTATACCACCTTCACAATTTTGCCATGATGAAAAAATTCAAAGGCACAACCTGCTCAAGACACCAGTAGCAATGGTCCATTGTTTCTTCAACTGTCCGCCAATAAGGGTGAAGCACGGTTTCTACTTGAACTATCATTTTCTCGATTTTTCTTCTCATGAGTGATTAAATAATTAAAATCATCTCCTAAGTTCGGTCTGCATTTCATCACATTTTTCAAATTGAATGAAATGTAGGGAGTACTTCGTAATGATGCTCAAGTTTTGTTTTACAGAACAATAAAATTAAAATTTGCTTGATTAAAACCCTGCTTATATGTGAGCATTCAGGAATCATTTGAGGCCCATAATGTTTTATGCTTTCAAGAAATGGCTAGAAACATTCGCTCACTTTTATAGAGAGGCGATTTGTGGAAATCAGAAGTGGAGAATTCACCCTCCAGTTGATTTTGATGATATGCTTATTAAAGCAGCTCTTGAAGAGGCTTGCCTTGTTTTATCAGTTGAGTTGGTTTTCAAATCATACAATCCATTATCATCTTCAAAACTTGGGAAGAGTTCCAAGACTGGAAAACAGGTGCCGTCCATGGATTGTTTGGAAACAGCCAACTCAATCCTCGAGCTGACGTCATCTGCTCTTCCCTCATCCATTCTCGATAACTAGTTCCACCCTTTTTGGTGGCAGACGAAAAAGAGGTTTTTTATCGGAGACTGGCTTCGTGAAGTGGTGAGGGTGGAAGTCGCCAGCCGCAGTCGAGAAGAGAACACCATGGTTCTTCCGGTTCAACATGGTGGGAACACCCAGAAATAATGCACTTTAATTTGTTCCCAGCTAATGCAGCTCTGCAAATCTACTGTCATCTACCTGGCCGTTCGAAGCAAGCTTTGAGAGAGAAAAAAGATCTGCTATAGTGAATCACAAAAGACTGAAGAGGAGGAAATTGGTTGGGAATAATTCTTCATCCACACCATTTTCAGACTACCATTTGCAGCTTCGTAGCTCACAAAATTTTTGGAAGCCACGGGAGTATTGTGAAACTGGTATTCGAGATTTCTTCGGTTAGTCAAAATCGAACTCCTTTCATAGTAATGATCTTAATAACAAGTTTGTATATAGTTGCATTGACTGAACAGTTGTTTTAGTTATTCGTAATGTGGACAGCGCTTATGGGATGACCTATGGCGAACTTTCATGGTTCAAGCAATGGGCATTCCTTAGGTGACCTGAGATCCGGCAGGTCGCACCGCCTGCCGAGGTTGACCAATGAATTCACTCAACCCAAATCCAACCACAAACCTAAGCACTGTTTATGAGGTAGTGCCTCGATTATTTGCTTCTCACTTTCCTCTAATTTTGAGGAATAAAATTGCACCACCTTTGAACCTGGATGAATTGTTTAATGAGTCCTTAACAGAATTCTCATTGTGCCCCAAAATTAGACCTCTATCTTCTGTGTGCGTGTGCATTTTTAAAATCAACTTTTGTCTGTGTAAAGAGCACTTCATTGAAGTACTGAGGACTTCGGACCCACTCGAAGTACGCAAAAAGCCTATCGACCCCAGAGACTTCGTTTTACGCCTCGATTTAACCATGAAAGTTTTTTACACACCCAGAACTATGCGGATGTCTCATAAAGAAAAGGTAATAGGAGTCGGCTACTGCATACTGAGGCGATTTGAGCAAGCAGGAGGCAGGTGTTTTACACGAATTAGCCACCGCTTAAGATGATTCCACCAAGGAATCTCTTCCCAGGGAACTGTCAAAGATTGTTAAGGTGCTGTGACGTGTTTCGAGATCAGGGCCTCTACAGGGTGCTTATTGGGGTATTTTAAGCGAAATTTCGCAAAGTTATTTTCCAAACACCTACGATGATTTTTAGCTCTGGTTTAACCAAATGCGGTAGACCGCTAAGCATCGCAATTGACTGCAGACATCAACAAAGAGAATGCATAAACAATACTGACCTCAACGTTAACAAACAAAAGCTGTTCAGAAACTCCAAAAGAAATGCTCTATCAAACTTGAATGTACGTTTTCATAGCGACTCTTGTTTTGGCTATTCAGTACACCTTGAAAAGTAAGGAATATAGATTTTTAATAATTCACCCATTGAAAAAAACCTTGTAATGACTTCTGAAATGTTCAAATTTAACGTAAAATGTTCTGGATAATTGTAAGCTACAAAATCTGTCAATTTTTTTACAAAAATCATGACTAGACAGTCAAACCTTTTAGGAGAGAGGAAAAAATCATTGGATGATGTCTTGAAGAGCACTACTTATAAAGTCCCAGATACCTAGAGTCAAATTTTGGATGAATGGCTGAATGAACTTATTATTTGCGCAGAAAATGCCATTTGGAATCAGCTGCGAGATGATTATGCAAGTTAAATCATTCCTTAGTTTAACCATGGTGGTAGAATGGAAATCTTTACCACCAAAGTAGGATTAATTTTAAATTCAAGAGTTTTCATTTAGTTACGAAGTAAAGTCGTTCACTTTTGAAAATCGTTGCATCCATCAATGAATCAATAAACTCCTGGCTAACCAATCAACAATGAGATAATATCTGATTGGATAATAAGGTTTTGTTTGCATAACACTCAATAGTTAAAGATAGGTCGCCAATTGTTTTGTAAAAAAGTTTTCTTTTTTGCAAAATTGTTGCAACTGCTGCGCAATTTATGCATTTCTAAGTCGTCAATTTGCAATTTAATAAAGGAACTTGCTTGAATTACACGATTCTCGTGGAATAAAAGCCCAAATGTAGGTGGAATTGGAGGGAATGCCAGTGCAATGAACCACTGAGGTCAAACCCAAATAAGATGAGGTCAAATGCACGCCCAGCTGGTGCTTAATTATGCATTCACTTCGCTGTGACAATTTTTTGTATAGCTTTCAAGGAATAAACATAGATAGGAGATTTGGAGTTTTGTCCTTAGATAATTATGCCCTATTTTAATGCAACAAATTCTAAAAAAAGGCAGAGTTGGGTTTTCAAGTTGGTCAAATCACCCGTAAGTTCTGTCAAAATTTAAATCGAAAGGTAACTAAAGGAGTATTTTGTAATGTCTAATGGAGCTGAACATTATTTTAACTAGAGATGCATTTTATCCAACAAAATTTTGTTTTACAGAACAATTAATTAACATTTGCTTCATTAATAACTCGCTAAGGTGAAAGTCCATGGAATCACTCAGCTTATCCCGCTTCATCAGCTGAGCTGGAATTGGCAATTAAGCTTAGCTCAAAACACGAACGTTTATCGTTGTCATCTTCAAAACTTGCAAAAGTGCCTAAACTTGGAAAATACCTAGAAAACAATCTCAAAACTAGGGTAGGCAACATCTGCTCTTCCTCCCATTATCGCCGACTTATTTCAAATTTTTTTGTGCATAGACTTGTGACTGGGTCTTGTATTGGAATTTTTCTGCGTCGTAGACAGTGTTGGCTGTCAGTAATTAGGGCTGCGTTTGAATCAGCCTTTGAGTTGGATAAAGACCTGCTTCATGAGGACAACTAATTACTCCAAAACAACAAAAATCACGCCGCAAGACGAAAATTCATCGTCGACTTCCTTCTTACCCCGACTTTGCTCCTCCTCTTCAGACTATCAGCATTTGACAGAAACAACTAACACTTATTGGTTCTTCAAATCAAGACGCAACGAATTTTGGCACTGATAAGCTTTTTAATAGATGTAAGGGGAAGTGCTAGATAATCCGTGGAGAGTAAATTAATGATTGCTTGGTCACATGTTTTGTGACTTTAAGATTCAGGTTGAACTTATGAGATGACCTAATAGTGTATCGCTTATCTAGTCCTGATCGTGTTATGTTGACAATGAAAACACCTCTGTCCAGTAATGGGACTCACTTGTCCAGTCACATGTCTAGCGAAGCTACCAGGAAAAAGCAGCTTTCGCTCTCAGACCACGATTATTGACGGTGGCATAAACAAACGGTCCAAGAGATAGAGAGCAATTGGCCTATATTAAGCCAAGGAAGACTGTATACATTTTCTAGGTGAAAAGGCTACAAGAATGCATTGTTTTTCAGCATTAAAGAGGGTTTTTAGGTACACTCCGATTACTCTAAAAGATCGATTAATTTTTTCCTCATTTGTTTTAGTGAAGATATCCAATAACCGCCTGATTCGCGGTAAGAATTGGGGAATTTCAAACGGAAGAATCGAGGCAATGGGCCGCAGTATATTTATTACTCAAAATCTGCAGAAAAAGGCCTTAGAGAAGCTGAAATCATTATATAAGCCCTGGATAACGGGGGTGATCGTGAAAAATTAGACCAGCCGGGTTCGGCAAATTTTTATGACCCCATCAGCCCCGTTTGCCCTCCGAACTTCCCTCGAACTTGTACCAGTTTTTACGGCACCAGCATATCAGAAAAAAGTTGTTACGGAAATTCTTCCCCTATGGAGAACGAGAACGCAGCTTGCACTAAGACGGTGGGACACAATAGTGGAAACACCATGAATGATCTACAAACAATCACGACAATTACATCTCGATTCTCCGAGGTATTTATTCATGTTAATTGTGAATCTTCGGTTCCAAAGGAATTTCAGTCCATTCTTGACTTAAACCACATCCCACCCAGTTCCTTTAGAGTCGATGAACATTTGCGATTTTTTTCGAATAATCAAAACCAAAGGAATTTTATATCGATAATAGAGGTTTTATTATTAATACCTGAATTAAAGATGGAGGGACGTCAGTGAATTTGCAATTAAAAGCAACATTTCTTCAACCGTCTTATCGCATCTAGATTCGACCCAAACCTATGCGTTGACCTGGTAGGAGGCCATAGCTGGACACGATTCCGTTCCCAGATTGAACCACGCTCTTTACGACATCTTTTTACAGTATTTCGCCAGTGTTTCGTTTAAGCTTGAGCCGCTCAATCTCCACGGGACTAATGGAAGTGTACAATCATCATAATGGAGGCTACTCTAAATGAAATTGCCAAAAAGATAGGTAAAAAACCGTCAACTGTCAGAGAGCGACGTTCCCAGCCATTTCCAAAATGTGGTTTGGCAAATTCAGTTCATCATGAGTTGGTTTTTAGCAGCTCAATGGGTGCCAAGGGCGTTGATCAACAGAATCTCCTTGCCATTACTGGAGCAGGCGTAGAGATAACATTGGAATCACAAGCACCAAGATTGAGCAAAATAGTAGAAACACTTCGAGAAATCAACAAAACATATTTTAATGGTGTAGGTATTGAGTCGTACAAGTTGTGTGCTGTTGGTTCCAATGGAATTTTCGTCCATTCTTCTTCCTCTTCTTCAATTAAAACACCTTAATCCCGTTGGAAGCGGGAATCGACTTCTTACTTGAATCTCTCAAATCAGCCATAAATGCTCCTTTATAAAGTGGTTGAGGGTTTGCGGATTGTGGTGGCCACCAGATGGAGTGCTCGAATTCATTGGAATGTTGGTCATTGGATTTCCACTAAATAACACCACAGTCCATCCTGATAAAACCCTCACTAGACTGAGTGCTTTTTTCAGTTTTCTCCAAAGGCACGTCCTTTAGCATAATGTTACAACAGTGGTTTTAAAAAAATATAAAAAAATGCCAAAAGTGGTAATTCTGATAGCTTATAATACGTTCAAATATTATGTTGTTAAAATACTACCACGTGTTTCCATTAATATGTCAAAATCCTCTAAGTTGGAAATGGAAACGGCGATTATTTTAATGGTTAGCTCCTTACCCCTATATCTGCTGTGATACGGCTGTCAAATTCTACTTGATGACCAGATGACAAGTTGAGTCATAAAGCTCAAAGTACTTAATAATCTACATGTAAAATTTATGTACTCCTAGCTAGAATTGATATTGGCTAAGATGTAAAATCTTGTAGTCACAAATTAGGTAAGTATATTCTTCACCATCACCGATGAACGAACGCTGTGCAATAGAATTTTGCATTCTGTGATAAAGGTGCAAGTAGGACTCCAAAATGGTGTATTAATCTCTTCAAAGTACTAAAAGGTAAAAGATCAGAGGGTTTTAACCACTTTGGCTTTCTCACATCGATGAAACAACGAGCACATGAAACCAGGACTGTCAAAGAGGCCTGTCTCTCAAGCAGTGGAAAATGCGATTTCCTCCGACAAATCATCGTCGTTTACCTCATTTCCGACCTTCTGTCGCCAATTTCTCCCACCCGCAAAACATTGCTGGAAATCTGTCGAAATGATCTGAGGTGTTTATTTCTCGTAAATCCGCTGCCTGAACAATTATTTCCTTCACTTCATTCATTCTATGGCTGTTCATGAACTATTTCTGGAGGCAATCGCTGCCATCATCGAAATGATATTTGCAGCACCAAGAGGAACACTTTTAATGAAGTTGAACACAATCCCCAGACCATCTGGGTGAGAGTGTTTTAACTTACGAAGAATGAGGGAGCTAAAATTCCTTTGGAACCGAGGAATCGCAATTAGCATGACTCAATATCACCTCGGAGAATCGAGTCTGTAATTGCCTCAAACGGTGAACATACATATGAAAAAAAAACAATTTGTTGATTTTTCAATGTATTTACACTATTTATCCAATCTCTTTATTTGTAATTTTAAAATTTTATCCAGAACCAAAATTTTTTCATGCTCTGCTTCATTTACGTCATGGAGAACTCACTTCACCACCCTTAGCACCCACTGAACTGCTAAAAACCAACTCATGGTGAACTGAATTTGTCAACCCACATTTTGGAAATGGCTGGGAACGTCGCTCTCTGACAGTTGACGCTTTTTTACCAATCCTTTTGGCAATTTCATTTAAAGTAGCCTCCATGATGATGATTGTACGCATCCATTAGTCCCAAAGTCGAAATTCAGTAAATTGGGAAGGCGATCATTCCCTGAGATTGAGCAGCTCAAGCTTAAACGAAACACTGGCGAAATCCTGTAAAAAGATGTCGTAAAGAGCGTGGTTCAATCTGGGAACGGAATCGTGTCCAGCTATGGCCACCTACCAGGTCAACGCATAGGTTCTGGTCGAATTTTGATGAGATAAGACGGTTGAAGAAATGTTGCGTTTAATTACAAATTCACTGACGTCCCTCCATCTTTAATTCAAGGTATTAATAATAAAACCTTCGTTATTGATGTAAAATTCCTTTAGTTTTGATTATTAGAAGAAACCACAAGTGCCATTTTTAACCTCTCTTCTAAATGATTTTGAAAGCTGCCAAACAAAAGGTAGTCAGAAGGAAGTACAAGGTCCGGTGAATAAAGTTGACAAGGAATTTTCTTCTTCTTTGGTCTTTTGTGTGCGAGGGAGTCATGCATCGTCGTGATGAAGCATCTTTTCCTTGGTTCAAATGCCCGCATTGCTGCCTACAGTAGATTTGGACGTAAATTAGGTCGTAACAACTCAAGGTGGATTATTCCATGACGATCCCACCAATCTGAAGTCCCCTTCTCAGCTGTAGCTGGGGTCTTTCCAGCCGCTTAACATTTCGATGAAAGATGACCCATTCTTCGCCGCCGGTCATGAGCCTCTCCACCCAAAAAATGCGGAACAAGTTGGCGAAAATGGCGGAGAGAGAAGAGCGGATGTCGTCAACTGGTCAGTTGGGGTTTTTTCCAGACGCCTCTTTTCATGAGGCACCCATTTTCCAAATTTACGAAAATTTCCGAGTTTTCGACGTGATGACGAAGAGTTGTGTGGTTTGAACAACTCATCTGATAAAGCAGGTGAAGCCTCCTCAAGCGCTGTCTATGGGGTACTTATTAGCAAATTCATCTGGACGTCCGTTCCCATCTTCCCGTTTCGTGGTTCGTGAAATCTCCACTGCTGAATTTCGCTGAACTCATAAAACGTGCTATAAAATAAAATTTCATCACCTCAAATGCCTCTAAGCGTTGTAAAATATTCGTTAAACCGATACTTGGCGCCATTGACACCATGTTAAGTGGTGTATGCGCGCTTACTAAGCTCTTTAAGGCAACAACACACCACTTTCAAGTTGATCACTTAACGGCGTTTACAAATGCCTCAAATTCACTCAATTTGGTGACAATATTTTAGTCACTGGCATGTCTCTAATAGGTTATGCCGCAAAGCTAGGATCAAAACTTCATTGGAAGAATCGATTTGGTCACACGTGACCGGTCAAAAGTGTTCATGGGACCAACCAATCAGAATTGAACTTCCGGTGTCATTGAACCAAAGCCCTTTCGAAATGCAAACATTTGCCATCTTCGATTGTTCCAAGGGCGTCCATGATGATTCAGCACACCCGAGACTGACGAAATTAGCATTTATTACTCATTAACGTTAAGAGTGCTCAACGGCGGGGCATTTTTGCGACAGAGGTAGGAGGACGTAAAGGGCAAAGAAAGCATTTAGCGCCAAGAGACAGAGATCCCACACACCTGCGCCCACAGAGGAAAGAGGGAGGGGGGTGGAGCGGAGGAAGATACACGGACTCACAATCACAGACAGTAGCGGCGGCAGCGTAGCATCATTCCCCCGGATTGTCGTCTAATCATCATCATCATCATCATCATCATCATCACGTCATCAGTGTCCCCTTTTCGGTTGATTGCACAATGCCAGAGACTGTGTGTGTGTGTGTCAAACGTCAGCGATATGTTTGCTTTGCACTTTTTGGGGGATAGGGGGAGGGTAAGACAGAGAGGAGAGGAGAAACAGAAGGGGAAGTAGGGGGAGGGAGGTGAACGATCGCTTAAAACGACTGCCGAATTACTCAGAGGAGTCGGCATTGACTACTGCCCTTGCGGAGACGGTTCTTGGGGCGATAGTTCCGCAGAGACTCCACCTGCCGGTCGTTGAAGGCACCCTTGCGTTTTCTGAAAGGCAACCAACCAATCAAATTAGTTACCCCCAATGGCCTGTCTTGGAACCGTCGACAAACAACGCAGCGTTTTTCCCCTCAGGGTGAAAATATCGATCAGAAAAAGGGTACGATTTAACTTGGTAATGGACTTTAAATCTGGTGGTTGCGTTCAAGTACAGATGGGGTGGCAAAACCCAGTTCAAACGGATCTGTTTGTCAAAGCCAGAGCACCGTTTATGGTAGCACGGTGTGATGGATAAACAAATGAGGACAAAGTTCGATGAAAATAACACGGACCGCACGGGACACTCCTAACGTGGTCACCACCACTCAGTGCAAGAAATGCAGACGAGCAACAAGAAAAATAGAAACAAAACACAAAAGCAACTCACGATCTAATTAATTCGATGGCATCCTGATTTGACATCCCCAGCTCCATTAGCGCCACTGCCACAAGTACAGGAGCCCTAAAAATCAAAAAAATGCCTCGCCTGTTAAAACGACTGACAAAAAGAGGGATGTCTTAAAAAGTTGGACAAATCATAAGAATATTTATAAGGAAAGGTTAAAGAACACAAATACAGTAAGGAAGAATGAAACTAGGCGTCAAGATTACCGTCCATAACCAGCCAAACAGTGTACGGCCACGGGACCTGGTTGAGAATTATCAGTACTATTGCCATCGCCAGAAGGCGCCTTCTTAGATCCGTAGAACCGTAACCGCAACAGATCGAACCATTTTTCTAAAACCTCATCAGGTGGAAAAGAGCCGTCCTCGAATTCCCAGTGCTATAAAAAGGGCCTTCGTTAGGAGACAAAGAGAACAATGAAAGGATTCACGTAGAGATAACGTACATGAACTTTAATACCAACGTTGTCGAAAGGTTCGGTAGGGTACTTATCTTCGCACACACGGATAACATCGGAGACCCGTAAGCGCGAACATTCCTATGAAAATGACAAATAAAGAAGTGCAAAAAGGACGAACCTTGGCAAAGGTCTGGACAGTATCTGCAGAGGGAGAATCCATTATGACAAAGTTCATTCCCTTGTAAACGATGTCAGTAATAACCGGTTTTAGTAATTGCCTGGAGACCATATTTGAGGCAGCCTCATTCGCTCACATTTGAAAACTGAGTTAAGTCCTTCGGCGTAAGCCAGTCCACTCAAGGCAACCGATTTAAATACAGTTGAAATAGAGTATAAAGAAAAAACTAAAAAAATCATAAAAGTAAATTTCATTCAAAAACCTTAATAAATTTGGTTTAAATTTATTTTTAACCTGCTTATATTTTGTTTTTAAAATAATTTACCTTTAATTAAATAATCAACTGATTTGTTCTGAATGAATAAAGTTACCCTAGGTTACCGATTGTAACCTGACTTCATCTAGAGACATTTCTTTTGATAGTAAAAATGATAGATAAATTTATCCTAGAGGCCACGCTTTTTTATCTAGTTGAAACTGGGATTTCGAGGAATTCATTTTTAAAGGTTTCTTTGCATTTAAACATGCACACTGTAATTTTCAGAGTATGTTCGCCCAAAATGCTTTGTTAGATCTCCAAAGTTCAAAATACTCAATAGCCCATTTCAATGCAAGAAACTTCCTACTGAGTTTTTTTAGCGATGCTTGCGTAGTAGATTAGGCTATTTTCAAATGCTTCCAAATTTCACTTACACCCTGCAAAGATTTTACTAATTGAATAATGGGCATAATGCCTAAGCAGAACAAATGTTTTAGTTTAATAAGCAGTTTAGCAAGAACACTGAGTTTAATCTTTTAGTAATGACCAAGCAGTCAATTCAAAATAAGCTCCTTATCTATCACATAACATTTTAATGATTCCATTCACTTCCTATTCGACAATTTTCCAGTTTATCGAATATTTACTAAATCTACCAAGACGTAATTTGTATGTTTTGATCCACCCGTGTTTATTTATGTACACTATCATTTTGTAGTAAAGCCATTTTCTTAAAGAAATTTTTACATGAAAATTTGATGTAAATTTGTCCATATTATTTGCATAGAATTATAACAGCTTCTAACTGCCAAAAAACTTGTAGCTTTTATGGACGTTTTTTAAGAAAATCTAGGACTTTTGGTGTTTATTATCAGAAGTTCTAACAAAGTATTTTCAAAGCTTGTGACTCTCGCACAAAAGTCTGTTTCCTGTTACGAATAAGTGGAGTCACCATATCATCTGACAACAAGCGTTTAGATCGGTGGAGCAAAAACCTCTAGAATTGGTCCCGCGAGCAGTGGAAAAAGGATGCGATTTTCTCTCGCGAATCGTCTAGTTTACGTTTGTAGACAGCAAAAGAAGCATCTTATCCAGACAGTTGACTTCTCCCAACCGTAAAACATGGTGGCGGGAGTTCAGTGATGATGTGTTGGGGCTCTATTTCTTGGAAATTCGCCACCGGGCCAATGATTCCAATTCTTGGAGTCGTTAACAGCCGAGACAGTTTCATCCTCCTATCGGAACCTGAATTGCATTGTTCTATCTGTCTAACCAGCCAACGTTTACGACGATAGGTCCTGTGATATGACTCAACGGCGCAAACAAAGGGCTTTAGCTCAGATTAGGGGTCACTACCTTTGTCATCCCCAACGTGAGCAATCCTCATACGCTAGCCCACGTGAACTGAGCAGTTGGGCTCTCAGACCCTTCATATTCGATGGTATCCACCTACGACAGCGCCTTCTATCGCATCCAACCGGAGATGCTACACACAGGACGACTGGTTCGAGTCTCGAAATCTTCACGCCGCTACCTTGGACATGCCAATCCCCCTTTAACTGAGTGGGCTCGGTGGCGGATTTCTAAGAAATAGCAACCTAGATCATCCTGACAGAACCCTAGCCACGTTTTACGGTTGCTAGATGACAAACGCCTGGATAAAATGCTTCTTCGGCTGTTTACTAACGTACACTCCTCCGCTAGAGGTAAAAAATAAGGTTAATGACGGTGATTCGTCAAAAAAATAGTATTTTTTTGTGTTGGGGGTTTCTACACCACCACTTTAAACGTTTTGAAACATTTGTTGTCTTTGAGAGCAGAAGCTTTTAATTGCTCCAGCTCCTCCGGGATGGAACCAAGCTCGACGTATGTAGCTCCATACAGGGACCAGTTTTTGCTGGAAACTGGCTTTCTGTCTAACAACGGTCTCTCTTAGATAACTTAGACTTTGGGCGAGACCTGTGCTTTGCTGAGGACGACGAAGAAAGTAGGTTTTGAAACTCCAAGCACTCGGAGTTGCTATACAAGCACCAACACTTGGGCCTCTGCTATTTTCAAGCATTCCTGAAACTGGAGAATTGAATTGCGTTTGAGTCAGCCTAATCGATATGCGGATTGTTTGGTGGACAGTTATTCAAAATAATCAAGCAAACTTCGTCAAGGATTACTCATTCTTTCCAAAAGGAGGGAATGAATTGCGGTGGGAATAACTTTCGGATAATCCCAAAAGTTCTGTTCAAATTTTACAAGATTTGAGGAGTATTAATGATGTCTAATGGAGCTGAAAACTAGTTTTACGTTAGAATGCACCTAAACTGATCAAAGTTTGTTTTACTAAACATTAAAAAAATTAAATTTGTTTAACTACAAACCTGCTATCATTTCAGGCACATAATGTATTAGGAATTCGAGAAAGGAAACTCAACAGCCGATGCGGCCGGAAGCATTCACTCCGTTTATTTAGGGGAAAGCATAAGATGGTTTGTGAAATCAAGAAAAGGAGACTTCATCCTCGAAGATAAAGATCGAATCGAACACAATTCAGTTGAGTTTGATGACAAGCTGCTTTTTGAAGCATCCACTGAAGAACCTTAGCCTACCCCGCTTTATCAGTTGAGTTGCAATTGGCAATTGAGTGTAGTTCAATCCATACAACTATTCATTCAGAGTTTCAGAACTCGGAGAGTTCCTAAACTTGAAGAATTGGTGCTCATATTGAATTTGTTAGAAAAAAAACAACTCAAATCTCGAGTTGACATCTGCTCTCCTTGTCCTTTTGTTTCACCTTTTTTTTGAAAATTGGACAAAATTGGACAAGTGGAGTAAGTGCTTTGACCCCAATCTGATTGGCTAAGTTGTGAACTGGGGAATTGCACTAGGCTGTAGACGTTAGGCAGACGGGAAAATCTGTCTACCTGGAAGAGCCCTTCATAACGAGGACAGTTAAAGAAGGTAGTTAAAACACATTGAAAAGTCAACAATTTATACATTTTTGTAGGTTGTAGGCCAACCTTTTGCGACAATTGCAGCCCCTATTCTCAGAGGTTTTGATTCATACAAATTGTGGGTAATTTCCAAGAGAATCCTTGCCCATTCTTGAGTTGAAAATCACTTCAGTTCTTTTAGAGACGATGACGGTGGTGGTGGAAATCGACTTCTTACTTGAATCTCCATAAATGCTCCTCAATAATGAGGTTGAGGTAGTCTGGGTTGGTTTGTGGTGGACACCGGAGGAGATGCTCAGCTTGATCATTAGAATTGTGCCATCATCTAAGAATTCTAGCCTCATGGATTCGTGCTGAATGATTATTTCGAAAGATAACGGCCTTCCTCTCCGTTTCCAAGAATCTGAAGGTGCCATGAGCCAATCATTCATAGCTTAATTATGTCGTTCTGTACAACAAAGTTTGATCAGTTAAAATGCATCTTAATGTAAAATCTATTTTCAGCTCTTTTAAATATTATAAACTACTCTATTTCGTTCCATTTAAAAAGGTATAATTTGGACAAAACTTATGGGATGACCTGGAATTTGCCCTTCAAATACCAATTAGGTGGATTAAAGTTTGCAGTTGTCAAGCGCTTTTTGAAATAATAGTGCGCTCAAAGAATTAGAAATGGCTGTTATTGGACCACGCGGTCTGTCTGGACACCTGCGAACTCGCACAATTCGATACAAGCAAAAATAACCACACCGAGGGGACTATTTATAGAAATTCATTTAAGACACCTCAAGGGAGGCCAGACTTGTGCTACTGTTTCAAAGAATATGTAGCGAACTTCACAGGAAAATTCGCGCCTTTGAAAGCTACCCATATTCACTCGAATAATAATTTTAAACATAGTTTCACATTAAATATTCATGTTAATTCCAAAAAACAGAGCGTGTTCGCTTATTCCTGGTAGGTGAAAATTAAAGCTTGTGTGTGTACGATTTGTCAAAATCATTTGAACGCTATGGTGTCCATTATAAAAAGCTTTTTTCCAACTTATATTTGTTGTAAACTACAAATTTGAAACAATTTTGCGGGATCGGAGTGAAGTGGAGCGTCGCTCGTTTGGGTGCAGATAATGACGCACACATTTCCCAAAATCTAGAGACATTTCCAGTTTCTGAAGATGACTATGGAAAGTTTCATTGTTTCATCCAAGTTAACAGAATGCTTGATGTTGATAGAATTGTAAAATCGCAAAAAATTTCAAGCCTGTCAGAAAACTTCGATTGGTGTCAACACTGCTTCGGCTTTCTAAAACCAGTTTCTGCATTGTTCGTACCCTCCGAGAAAAGATGTGCCTTTTTCAATCTCACTGATATTTAAAGATAGCTCTCGTTACTATGGAAGACCGGAAACATCGTAATGTAAAGTACGGCGGTGTTAAACTACTTAAAGTGGTCTGATTAATATGCGTTACGTTCGATAACGGTCACAAAAGAGACGGAACGCGCCGTAACTACAAAGTTTATTCAACAAAGTGCAAGCGTCATAGTAACGACTTAAACAAGTGTAGTTATTATAAAGATAATAACAAAAGATAAATAAATTAGAGTTCAAGATAATCAGAAAATTAAAAAAATATATTTTTCTGGAGATACAACACATCGAAACTGGTTAAAATAGGTAAACTACTGATTAATAAACAGCAGATTCAAAAAAATACACATTCGAAACATGGATTAGTAAATTCTATTCCTCCTGACTTGACGTAGACAACAATTACCACAGAAGATGAAACCCAGGTGGTTTGTCATTATGATCCTGAATTCAAACAACCTTCCCATCAGCAGTTCTCCCACTTGGGTCTTCAGGAAACATCAAGGTCAAGTCTCAGACGTCGCCTTAAAAGTGGAAACACCTTGAAAAATCGAAATTGTTTAAAATGCAGTGTAGGTCCACCTTTTGCAGCAGTTCCAGCCTTTGAGTTGTTTTCAAAGGATTTTTAGCCCATTCTTACGTTAAAACACACCCACTCGATGACGGAAATCGAGTTCTTACTTGAAGCTCTCAAATTGACGACTAGAAATGATTCTCAATAGTGAGGTGGTGCTCCTCCTCGTGTCATTCTTCAACAATTCTAGCTGCTCTTTGGATTGGTGCTGCAATAGCGTCTTGACAGATGGCAGCGTTCCCCTCCAGAAACCACAGTTCTTAAACAACCATTTTAGAGTTGGCTCGGTCGTCCGAAATTCCTCCTAAATAGTCCAAGGCTCTTTATTCGTCTTCCATGAAGGGTGGATTTCCAAGAAATAGCACCCACCATATTTTACCGTTAGAAGGCAGCTATTCGTATTAAGATCTTCTCTTGGCTGTCTCCAAACCCACGTACCCTCGCTTGCCGACGATGATTCACCGTCAGAGAAAATCGCATTTCTCATGCACTGCTCGAGGGACAGACCAATTCTGCTGGAGGTTTCTACTCCACCACTCTAAACGCCGCTTTGAAACATTTGTTGTCTTTAAGAGCAGAGGTTTCTTACTTGCAGCTCTTTCATGGTGGAATCCAGATTTGTCCTGTGGATATTCATTGGGCTCTACAGTCCTACGACTCTCTCTAACAATTCCATTTTGAGTCCGACGGCCTCTCTCAGACGACAACGTCGACTTCCGGCCAGACTTGTGCTTCGCTGAGGACAACGTTTTTTCTTCTCTGCGTAATTTTTGAGGGCAGTAAAACAAGCAAGTAGGAGCCAATTAAAACATGTCAGGGCACTTCAGGTGATGACGTGATACTGGCAAAGTAAACTGAAATCAAGTTCAGTAATCTGCTTGTAAGGGAGACAAAGTACGCTTAGATTTCAAATATAAAAATGAAACATCCGTTTCTTTCTGACAATGCAAGAGCTCATTCCTCGAATATTGCACAAGACGTGGTGAGTGCTTTCCCATCTGCCACAATTTGGCTCCACCTGTTTTTCCTCCCTTTCCAAAGCCTCCAGAAACCCATTTTTGGTGACTTAGAAGAACCAGAACACAGTGCCAGTTTCCGAGTTGTCGGAGGTAGACGGTATGACCACGTGCAGTTTGATAGGCTGCAGAAACCGAGGCTCCTGATTTGTGAAGCAGGAAGCTGCAAGTTCTTTTGGAGTCCACTGAGTCCTAAGAAATAGTTAACTGGGAAGGGCATATTGCTATGTGAAGCATCAGTACGATTTGGTAGGGAGAAGGCGTGTGCATGAAACCATAGCCTACGAAAGGGCCTCTGCTCAATACGGTTCTCCAAGATTAGTTTCTGCATCAGCACTTAAAAGGCCTCAACACCTTGGACCTTTATCTAAATGGGAGAGTCCCACCTTCGAAATTGAAGAATAGTTTGACCGATGATAAAGGGGTAGAGGAACTAACTTCCTAGTGATATTCTGCTTCAAAAGTACGAGAATTTCGACGGAAAATGCTTCCGACCCACCCAACTCATGGCAGACTCCGTTCTCAAGGGAACCCTTATTAATGACATCGAAGAAGCAAAAGACTGCCCGCAACTACTCTAAAATCCTGCAAAGACGATTTTCGAACATGCCAACATCGAGGATCTGAAAAGGTACATCTACCTGGACGGTAACGATGGTGAGGAAACACGCTAACAGATCAACGAAATATATTTCAGTATTTTGTAGGTTTGTCTCTAGCGGCAATTGCAGTCTCGATTCTCCTCGAGGTATTGATTAATATGAAGGAATTTGAGCCCATTCTTCTGCAGTTAAAACACACTCACCAAGCTCTTTCAGAGACGAACTCGACTTTTTACTTGAATCTCTAAAATCGATGACCCTAAATGCTCCCCATTAATGAGGTTGAGGTCTGGGGACTGTGGTGACCAGATGGTGTGATGCTCAACGTCTCACAAGAATGCTCCTCGTGTTGCTGTATGGATTAATGCTGCATTATCATCATCATCATGAAAAATGGCGGCGTTCCCTACCGTAAACAAATTCTTGAACAACCATAGGATTAATTTGGTTGTCCGAAATTCCCAAATAGGCTTGGCTGTTAATTCTTCCATGAAAGGAACTCCCTTTACGGTTGGGAGAGGGCAGCAGTCTGGACTGAAGAATTCCTCCTTTGATTGTGTCTCCAAACGTATTTCACCCGCCTGCCGGAGGACGGAAATAAGCTGCCAAACGATGATTCGCCGTCAGAAAAAAATCACATTTTTCCACTTACCGAGGGACAGACAAATTGTGGAGGTTTCTACTCCACCGCTCTAAACGATTTGAAGCATTTGTCGTCTTTGAGAAAGTCACCTCTTCCATGGAATCCAATCCTACTCTACTTTGTGGAAATTGGGTTCTGTGGCTGTTCACTGCGGAGCTCTGCGGTGATGTTAGGCACCGTGGTCTTGCGATCTTCTCTAACATTTGGATTTCCATTCTGACGGTCTCTTAGTCAACAGCCAATATATTACTGTGAAAATCAAAAAACAATACTAAGAGCTTGCCAAGGTGAGGTGTTAAGGAAGCTCCCGTAGACTGCTTCGATCACTGAAACGGGGTGGGGTCCTGTTTCATTGTGGCGAAAGCGCAGCAACGCATTCTTAAAGGAGTGCACAAGTTGTCTTTTGAAAAGAGCCTTGATAGAAAGTGCTTCCTCACACTCCAAACGATCATATTTCTGATTAAGCTCCATCGAGGCTTCTTATAGGATCACCCTTAGATTCTCTTCCTAGGCGGATCAGTTACCCAGGGCAAGATTATGATTCCTTCAAAGTAGAGTGTCCGTTAGAAAGGTGTCTTTATAAGTAAAGGCGCGGGGTGTTAAGATATGGTTGACCTGCTTTTTCTGTAAACACGTTGGCCCGTCCAAAGGGGGATTCACTTGTCAAGATGAACCATTTCGAATTATATAGAGCAGGGAAAGCAGAGTTTCATTACCGCTTTACTCCGAAAACGGCGATCGTACCTGGAATCATAGACTTGAGAAATTGGCTCCCGTTTTTATGCTGTTTTTGTGAAATTAATTAAGCAAATTGAGGCTGGAGCAAGTTGATTCTACTCCACTTTCCTTGAGGGAAGAGGCCTTGTTAATTTGTTCTTCGATTAACCAGGGGCTTTTGGCGCTTGGCTGATTTGGCGATAACAGCACGCAGTCCGGTACACTAGTCCATCAGTGAGTTCTGAGTTTTTGGTGTTTGGTTGAGACCAAACATTGAGGGAACTGTTAGATGAGGGCCACTTCTATAAGTAGATTAACTTCTCCAACTACCGATTTCAACTCCGTATCGATCAATATTCCGTGAACTAATATTCCAATGATAACATCATAAATTCTGTGACAATTTTACTTTCTTCAAACTTAATAAACGCCAAAGAGTATTTCATAATATCTAACACAATATTTTAGTCTAGGATGCAGTTGTATGATCAAATTATCTTAAAAAACATGAAATGAACACCTGCTTCATAAAAGCCCTGCTAAACATAGTCAATATCGTGTTGTGAGCTCAAGAAAGGAAACTCAGAAGTCGACGAAGCAGCTAGACACATTCATTCAGTTAATAGGAGGTGGAAGTTTGGAATTCACCATCGGTATTCCAGATGAGTTTGCTGATAAGTTGCTTCTTGAAGAAGCTTACCCTGCTTAATCAGTTGGGTTGGAAATGGACTCTTCAAAACCCATAATAGTTCCTTAACTTCGAAAATGGGTACCTGCCCATGAATTGTGTTGAAGCAATCAACTGAAATCTCGAGTTGACGATATCTCCTCTTCTCTTCTCCATTCTACGCCAAGTTGTTTCACATTTTCGATGACTGGTGACGAAAAATAGGTCTTAGAAACTATATTTCAATCGTCATAGATGGTGTAGGCTTCGTAAACAAGGGAAAGAACGCAACCACCACAACCGGGAATGCAGCAACGATTAATGCTCAAACTTTGGAGAGGAAAAAATTCCTGCTCTTAGGTTTAACCCCCCCCCCCACAACAAAACTTATTTTTGCTTTGTAGCATGCAAAATCATTTGGCAGAGTAAACAGCTTTTGCAATGCATTTAACATCTTCGAATAATCAAAACTAAAGTAACTGTACCAAAATGAAGGTATTAATAAGTTTGTTAACAAATGGTAGGAAGGCACAGGTAGTCAAGGGAGAATACATTGATGATTGAATCTCTAATTAAACGCAATATTTGGTCACTTGTTTTAATTTATTCAGAATCTGGACAGAACCCATGGGTTGACCTGGTAACATGCAAAGGCGCCAGTTCAAGAAAAAGAAAGAACTTGACTATATAATACAAAGCTACCCATCTCTTCTTCTTAGAACATGTTGTACTCTTTAAAATAATATTAAGTACCTGGGAAGAAATCCAGATCACTGAATTTAAAAAGGGACACGGGTTCTCATTTCCATTCGACAGCTGGTTGAGACCCAGGGTTCTTTATTTTAATTAAATGAAGCAAAATATAAAAAAGATTTTGGGCGGTTTTCAGGCAGGAAACGCCTAGCAAATCACATCAATCTAAAATCCAAAAGATGTAATATTTAGGGAGTAAAATACTACCCTCACCATAACACCAATCGGTAAGTTAAATATAGTTTTTAAATATTCATGAGCATTGAAACAAATACCTCACATTTAAACCAAGATTAATTCAAATTGAATTTAGATAAATGGCTAGTGGGTTATTTCTAGGGTGCATAGAAGTGGGAATGATGTTTCTGTGATCTTTGATAGATGGAGCATAGCTGCAATTATCATCTCGATTCAGTAGGGCACCAATCAATGCCTGCTGAACTAATTTAGAAAGCGATTTAGTCCTTAATTTAGGTATTGAGAAAATATTAAAAAGCCTTGATTGCCACTCTCTCAAAATTACTGCTGGATTCTTTGAAGTTAGTTCCTTTGAGGATATATGGAATGGACGAAATACTACATTTTGACATCACAATTTTTGAACATGTTATGCACAATCAAAATTTGAATCTTTTAACTGGTTTTTGTTTATTTTTTGTCAGTTGGTATGCTTACTTCAAATAACTGTTATTATAGTTTTTAAAAAATTTTATAATTATTACTGATTTTCAAATAAAATTGACTAATTCTTTTCAGAGAGAAATTACGTTCATCCTAATCTTCGTCTATCAACGCATCGGAATATATAAGATCTTTCCCGAATCAAGTTAATATTATCCTATGTTAAATAATAAAAGGAGCTTTTCGTAAATAAAAACGCAAATACTTTCATGATTAACGGTTACACTATTATCAAAGAGGAGTTGACAGCAGTGTTAGGAAGTTTGTTAGCATAATATGAATTCATAAACAAAATCTGGTGAGTAGGTATCAACCAAATCGATAGGGCATGTGGGTCCTTGATCGTTTTGCCAGCTCCTCCTCCGAGATGTTGTCAAAATCGATTTCTGGCGGCCATGTTGTCGGTAGGGGAGGTTCATCTATTTCGGAAATGGCAAAAAGCTAATTCATACTCCAATTTTTGATTGGAATATTAGAGAAAAAGTGCAACCTACTCCGATAGAAGATATTAGGATTGAGATAACGACTGCTTGATATACCCCGAATTTCGTTGTAAACTGGAATAATAAAATTACCAAATGTTTAGTTAAATTACCGAGTTTGGCGCTTGGAAAGAATTTGACTTACCGGGAAAGGGTACTACTGAATGAAGCAGGACAATTAGCAAAAATAAAGGAGGAATTTTGAGCACGAACATTATGAACTGCTTCGACTGAAGTCGAGGTGGAGTGAAACACACAAAAACTTGTTATTACAGCAACTTAAACGGTAGAGATTCGGCCTTAAATACCAGATAATTGGTTGAATGCACCTATTTTTATACTCTAGCCAATGAGAGCACGAGGATTCTGCAAGTTTGATACGCTGCTCTGGGTATCGATGAATTGTCCCCTTCGGAGTGGCTAATTTGTGATGATGTTACTAAATCGAAATTCGGAATTGCTTTTGTTTTATTATCACTTTTACCCTTCTTAAAGAGGTAATGATTCACACAGGGCGTAATACTATCAGCGGTCTAGCAATTTTGGGATTCTTATATGGATAAATCGCTACAATTTTCGCAAATTAAAAGTATTTAATCGAAGGTCTATTAAAAAGCGAAAATTCTGGGGTTTCGAAAGTATACTGATTTCTAATTAAGGTAGCATTAAGCTAATCCTTTTGTCAATAAATAAAGATATTCCTTGGAAAAAATTACCCTAGGATCTCACATCAAATGAAATGAATTTTTATCATTCACCTATAAAATAAATTTCCTTTCTTTAGAAAAAATTCTATTAAATGTTCTAAATTGCAAATGGACAGCAGACTGGTGAAATTGGTTCACTACAATTATAAAGAACAAGTTTTGAGTAGAAATAAATCAGCTTAATAGTAATTTTTAAGCCAACTTTTGCAAAGCTGTTCATAAGTGGTTAATTTCCAACAAATTTCGCTTTCTTTCTTAGGTCTTTTAAAGTTTAAAATTTGATTTTGGCTTTTTATTTTCGAATTCTTTGATTATACGTAATTATGACACGAGCACTATTAGTCCTAGCCTTTGAGCATAAAACGGACTGGAATGTATGATCTGCTTATATCAAATAAATCTCCTTTTATTTTTCTAAATTTTACTAACCATTATTTAAATTTTGTGATTCAAGAATGAAACAGAGCTCATAAAGCGATGCACCATACATAATTTACCATTTGGCATAAAAATTTATCCTCCTGGAAAACTATGATATTAATATGCGTGTGAATACTTGTCTCATTCCAAAACAAAATTTATAGCTCATATATTATTCGTTTTTGTTAGCTTATTTCAGACTTTGCGAGCATTAAAAAATAAGACTAGTATCCAATCTTACAAATGGCTGATGCTCTTATAGATAGACGGGCTCTCATATTTATTAAAATACGAAAATTGTAGTTATGAAGGAGCCCTAGGGCAGTAATAAATAGGTGCCACAGAGTTTTAATCATTATTAAAAAACTTCCTTATCGAGGGAACACTTAGAAATCATGTGAATATTTACAAATTATTAAGAAATTGGAGGTCATCTTCAAATACCGTTTTTATGAGAAAAGGGTGGATGTTAAGTGACCTAATCTTGGCACTTAAAATAAGGCCATATTTTGGCTGTTCGCGTTGTTTTTCACCAGGAAAAATATCCTTTATATAACGGAAATTGTTGAAAATAGGAGTGAAAAAGATGTATTGAAGAGAATAAACACAAAGAAAGCTGAAATATTGAAATAAGCTTTCGAAATAGAATACTTTGTCACTAAACACTCTTCAATGAATAAACTAGATGAAATGTTAGTTAAAATATCCATACTATCCAAAGTTTTTGGTAGTTTACTGGTAAAAAACTCTTAAGAAGAGCTGGAATGCTCCTCATTTCTTTCAAACCACGCCTCTACACGATTTCTAGTGAAAAATAGACCAATAAAGTTCATCAAGTGATTAATTTCCTTGCCAGTTTTGTAAAAATAAGTTATCGTTCTAAGTAACGTTCATGTAAAAAGGACGTGTCTTCAAATTTCCTAAAATAAAAGTAAAATCTAACCCCGATGAACAATTCCGAAATAATAATTCAAGTTTATCAACATATTAACACTGCGGGCTGTACCAGGATGCATCATCTCCTTATTTTCATTTCTCGAGATTCAATTTTAGCACTAATTAACTCACAAGAGCATTTACATGAAGTGAAGAAGTATTTCTAAGAGTTGAAATGTTGCTAGGCACTGATATCAGATCGTTTGAGCTCTGATATTTGAATGTACTTCAGTACACTGTGTGGTAACTACTGTTTACAATCCCGAGAAATTGAATTAATAATTTTGGAATGATTTAAACAATTTGTCCAAATACACTAAGCGTGTGATAAGTAAATGTTTAGGCAGATATTATGGGTCTCAGCGGGATAAGAGTTTTCTCATTAGTTGAGTGGAATATCGGTTTGTAAAATATGTTAAAACTAATTTGAAAGTGTGCAAATTGACTCATATAAATTTCCCAGCAATTTCAAATGAATACTAATCTAAGTTGTTTGAATTTGCAATGCATTGTGCTCTATTAAAATAGGAAAAATTCAGCTCGTTAAGGAAAATGTTCGCCATTAATTAGCAATTATATACATTAAGTAAGGTCTAGAAGGTGTTCATTTATTGGTTGTGAATAAATAAAAATTCAATATTAATGTAACAATGGGTTTAAATTCTATTTTAAGCAATGTTATTGTCGCGGGACACCCTATTAAATTATAAATTTTGGTGGATTTTCAAGCACAAACTGAACAGTTAATAATAACCTTGAAGTTGTAGTTCTTATTTCCTTTATCCAAACATCCTTCGGATAATTTCAATAATATTAACTTCACATTGAAACATTATTTTTCGTTTCTGTGTATAAACCAGTTTTTTCACAGCTTTGTGACCTCTGCAAACAGCCTATCTCTCATTGGCTATTCGTGGTTCTGGAAATGGTGTGTTATGCGAGTGCAATAATGCTAACTTATTTCTACGTTATGTTTTGGAAATAGTTAAATTTATTTGCTGATTTTCAAATTTCAGTAATATTACTTACTTTATGCTCAATTATGCTAAACCTTGGTTTCGTTTCTCGACAATTTATTTAGAGTCTAGCCTGCGTTTATTGACCCAAGTTTATGCTTATTGACCCAAATTTGTTTTATTACCATTTATATTTATCTTATTATATCTTGTTTAATGTCTGGCCGCTTAAAATTCTATAACTCTATCTCTGTTTTTGCGAATAGAGTGTAAATACCTTAATGTATCTAGATTTTTACATATTGCAGCGTAGGTTGCAGAGTTCTATAAATGAATTTGTAACTTTCAATAATTGCAGTATTGTAGTGTCCATCCCTACCTATACCTAATGCTCCTGCCACTATTAATTTTTTAGTTTGTATCACATGGCCAGTTTGCTGATTGATTACTACTCCTCTACTGAGCTTGAATTTGTCTTTAGTATTGGTGTATCTGCGTATTTTCTTCCCAAAACGGGCTACTTAATATCTATTGGTGGAGGCTACCTTCAACTAGAAACCTTGTGTGTCATTCTACGTTATCGTCTTGGTTTCCATTACGATTACCCATTGTTTTGCATTGCTGCATCTTTATATCTTTTTTGGAACCGCTGCAATCGTGTTTCCAATACCACTACCTTGATAAAAGTGCCAATCTTTCACTTTGTGACTACCTGTCCATACGAGTAGGATTCAGCTTATGCGATATCCATATCTACTTACTACGGTTCTGCCATGTTTTAGCTACCACTACGCAGGATCTATGACCCTATTTACTCAGTTTACTTGTGCGCTCCACTGCTTGCCTTGATCTGCAGTGTCGGCGTATGTTTGCCACGATTAAGGAGATGAACAGGCCTATGAGACTTGCTCATGTTGCGTCTGGCAAGAACAGTAGTCAAAAATTTGTTCTGTGGCCCCGGTGCCGAGCCTCTTTGAGTGCCTCGGGTTCGATGCAGCTTCGTTTATGTGTCATCCCTTCAGTGGGCCTCACCTCTCGGATCTCTATCCTGTGCTAGACAAGATTGTTGACCTGTTTTTAGTCGCAGATTTCCAATATTTGGTTCATGCAGTAACATTCCTATCCCCTTGACTGTTTACTGACTGAGAATGAATCCTTCAAGGTAGCTGAGAAGAGGCGGCAGATCTAACTGTTTCCTGCCTTCCACCATCTAGTCACAGCCCTCCATTAGCTACTCCGAAGCCTCCTCGCTTCCCAACAGCTCCGGAGGTGATTCTCCGGAGCGGATGTGTTGGATCTGTTACTCCACGGACCGTGACGAGACTCTCGCTGGTCTCCCCTCGCCCTGGATCCACCCCTGTCGGTGCTGTGGCAGCAGCAAGTGGGTCCACACCCACTGTCTCCAACGTTGGCTCGATGAGCAGTACCGACAGAACCCCACGGCCCCACTTGCTTGCCGCATGTGTGGCTACAACTACGTTGTCCAGTATCCGCCCTGTGGTAGGTTGTTCATCTCTCTACTTTTTGGTGGAATGGGGGGGGGGTCAGCTCGCTGTCCTAATGAAACATCACCCCCTTTCGATTCCCTAGAGCAGGTTTTCCCCCCTCCCCACAACTTGCTTCAAACGCTCTAATTGTCGACAGAGGATTTGGTCATTAATTGTTGCTGTTTTAGGTGGTAACAATTCAAACTGTATTACTTCTCGGAGAGATGAGTAGATGTCAACTCGAAATTCGAGATTGTTTTTTAATGACAATTCTCCCTAAGCACCCGTCCGCCAAGTTTGGGAACTTTCCAAGTTTTTGAGGAGTTGAATGGTTCGAAGTTGGCTTAATTGCGTCCAGTTCCAACTCAACTGATTAAACGGGATAAACGCTTCTTCAAGAAACAGCCTACCGTCAAACTCATCTAGACGTCGTCTGGTCCGATCTTCATCTCCGTGGAGGATGAGATCCTCGACCCCTGAATTTCGAAAACTACAATCTTCTTTTGCTAGTTCTTTCATTAACACGTTCCTCTACATAAGCTGAATTTCCTTTCTTGATCTTTTAACATTATCCGCCTCAAATGACTTGTGGTAGTGCATCCATGTTAGCTGGGTTTCAATCGAGCGAATTGTACTTATTTTGTTCTTTAGAACACAATTTGGACGTTTTAAAGGCATCCGTTAGGCATTCTAAAGTACTTTTTAGATTTCCTTAAATTTAAAAAGGTGAAATTCGGACAGAACTTATGGGATAGCCTGATGTAAGAGCCTTAGAGCGAAGAGTTTGGTAGCTCTGCGGATGCCGCAGGGGCCTAAACCACATTAAAATGTTGCGCTTTTTGAGGGTGTTTCCACTATTTTGTCCACCCCTGTTAAGGGTCACCTTTAACCCCCTCACTCAGGTATTCTCCTGGAGGTTTTGGATCGCCTGGACTCCCTCGCGGAGATATTCTCCGCCTACGCATTCTCCGGAGCCCTGGCTTGTACTCTCTACTGGAGTGCTACAACCTACGGTGCGCTAACTGTGATGCAGGTGTGCGGTGGCTGCGAGGCGGGGGTTCAGGCCATGGCTAACACCGACTCCCTGGTCCTCTTCTTCGCCCTGCCCGCCATCCCCACTCTCCTCGTCTCCTCCAACCTCCTCCTCGACTGGGAGTCTTGGCTCCTGCGTCTCTGGCGAGCCCGAGTCTATCGATCGCCTCTCTTCCTCAAAATGCTCCCCAGAGGTGCGTCTATCGAAAAGTAATGACTACTTATTAATTATAAGTAGGTGTGATTTTTTACTGATGGCGACATTCATGTCTGCAGATCTGAGTCGGGAACGTCTGGAAGACGCGAGGCAGTCTGATGGCGGGGACACCGGAGAGAGGGTGACCATCACTCGACGCATTATCATGTCGCTCCTGCTGCCTACTATCGCCATCTACTGCGGTCAAACGGCTTTTCCTCGAATCGGATCCCGTGTTGGACAAATTCTTGCCGTGAGTCTGTTCCTTTCAAGCGATTTTTGTGAGGAAATCCTGATTCCTTTGAGACCAGAAACCATAGCTTCCTAGAGCCTAGTATGCCTTCTAGTGTTTCTGATTGGTAGGTGAAAGTGCTAAAAGGTCATTGTTCGTTGGTTCTCTCTGTTGTTTTTATGTGGAAAATTAGTACATTTTCCAAAATCAAGACGTATAAATGAGCTTATTTCTCAACATGGTTGTCATTCAGGCCAGCTCTTTCCCTAACATGTTCATGTTTGAATGCCGTGATGCCAAAATCATGGGTGAAGTGTCCTGATATGTTTTTTGTCGTTTTAATCTTTGCATTTTGGTGCTGCTACAATTTTTGCGCCTGTTAGAATCAAGTCTCAGAGTTGCGTTAACAGCACCTGAAATTTTTAACTTCAATTATTTATCCTTTAAGACAACGTAGTTCAAGCCTTCGGGTTTGTTTAATAGCTAAAAAGCCGCTTGAAAGGCACTTCGTTCTGAATTATTAATTATTCAAAAGGGCAGCTGTGGAGTCTTTTGTCTAAGGCTTCATCGATCAATATTCGCGTTCTCAAATCCCCAAAGAGAAAAAGACCTTCCTACAAATCACTAGTGTCAGGTCATCATATAAGTTCTGTTAAATATTTTGCCTTTTTAAATTAATCTAAATTCAATGGGCACTTTGTAATGCCTGTAGATTTATGATTGTAACTTTAATTAAATGCAAAATTTTTCTCTTATCCAGTTTATTCAAGATTCGAACAGAACCCAATGGGATGTCATGATTTCTTTCATAAGCCTGTTTTTTTTACTTCATTTTTCTACAGGGCGGAGCTCTTTACTTGGGTGTCTCAGGGGTCCTTCGAATGTACCGGCGAGAAATGACGTTTCTGCGTCAGTGTCGACGAAGCATCGTCGAGTACAACGGGGAGTAGATAGCGGTGGTGCAGGGACCCCTGTCTTGATTGTCTGCACCTCCACAAACAACTCTGCCAAAACACCACTACCTCGGGAGAGAACCGAGATCTGTACACTTTCTGCCACCCCTCTCACACCCCTCAACTTTTCTGATTGCCCAAAATGAAGGCTAATTGCTGTGAAATCGGACATTGCAATCGATCAGCCCTTATGAGTCTAGACTGTTGGAACATGTTTTGGATCGGTGTTAGGCCTGTGCTTTCTTCTTACTTACGGTATGAAGGTCGTGCTAGCTTTCTCAATAATCGTTAGCTTGTCTTTGAGGATTTAAATTGGTCTTCTTTAGGTCCTGTTCAAGCAATATTTAAAGGGCCTCTTTTAATGAAACACTAGATAAAATCAGGGTTTGAGACGTTACAGCAGGATGGAAATCGGAGTCTTTCTGAAAAGCAAGACGAACTGTCCAATTCCCGCTACCTCAGCGTCGTCTATTTTTCTGATTGCGGTAAAGTTTGTGCCTTAGAGGTAAGAGGCCAGTGGACATACTGGGGCCTGGAGGCTTAGCAAGAGGTAATTTATAATTGGTTTTAAACCTGCAATTACCGAGTTATTCCGAGATAACCGCTACCGTGATTTATGAGTGGTAATTAAGGCCTAACTGTCCAGTGAACTGGGGCTATATCAAGTTAATTTGACAAGGTTTCCTGAAGCACTTTGGGGCTTAATGGGTTTCTAGCGATGCTATTTTCGACAACATAGGAAGAACGGATTGAAACTGTTTTTCTCAGTACGCAGTTGAAGACGGAATCAACATCCTGGGTATGGAGGCCTACTTAGAATAGCAACCAGTGCCCCATAAAGGAAAAATTACCTCATACAGGCCTTGTCAGTCGATTTTCCCAGTCGAAGTCCTCATTACCATAAAGTTTGAGCATATCTGAAATCCCCAGACTTCAACCACATTATTGAGGGCATTTATGGTGGTAGTTTTAGAGATTAAAGTAAGGAGTCGATTTCCACCCCACTGGTTGTGGGTGTTCTAACAACAATTCCCAATTTGTGCAAATCAATACCTCGGAAAATTGAGACTGCAGTTCCCGCAAAAGTGGGACCAACGCCATATTGAAATATATTTTATTGATATTTCAAGGCGTTTCTACTACTTCGTCCAGTCCTTCTATATCCTCTGGTTTCCGGATTAGCCAAAACAATAAGGTCTTCATTTCTGTGAAAGTGGAGCCCTAAAGGCCAAAATTCTGATCAACCCTAACGTGTCTCGACCCCAAATACACATTTACGGGCGTTATTAGAACTACCCTAACCTAGTGATTCCAGTCATTGGCTGTATTCAGTTTCCCAAATAACCGTTTACTCGTTTCTTATTGGTCCACCGAATATCGCAGTTAAGCTGTTGTACGCTAATATTTCTTTAGGGTATAACAAGTTTTTTCGAAAATAACACCGTGAAATTGTCTTGTTTATAAAAAATTCCAGTCGAAGACAGCACCAACTGGAGGAGTTCCTACCTTTGTTTTCCACATGTGAAATAATTTTTGCACAGTGAGGCAATACAATGGGCATCCTTCTGCATAATATTCAGAATTAATTAAATATATTAATATGTAATGGATTTATGATATTTATTATTTTGAATCGTGTACATATGCATTATTTATAATGAATATCTAAATAATTTTCAGCATATATCAAATAAATAATTTATAGTTTATAAAGTTATATTATTTTGGTTATTTTTTTTCATGATCTCCACACGACTTTCAGCATTTATATATACAATTTGGTAAGTGAATTCCCAATGAATATCTACTATTGCTATTTGCTTTTCATAACAGAAATAAACAACAGAATTTGAGAAGTGGCATATTTGTCATGGCGTCGTGGTTTCGATTAAACACACGTACGTAGAAAGTTCTAATAGCTATTGAAGCAGTAGATGATCATTCCACAGAGACTTGAGCGTGCATTGACCGCGGGATTTGTCACCCAGGTCTATAATTGGTGGTTACAGGATTTGACAACCATGAACCCGCTCTAATCAATACTGCCCTGTCAAAACAACCGGAGGATCGATGCACCACAAGATGGAGGAAGTAGAGAGCCCAAATTTATTCCCCAAAACCTAGATTCATTGTTTGTGGCGTAGGCATGCCGAGAATTTATGACGATATGCCAACAACTACCTAAAATACCACTTAATATTCCGATAAAAGAGCCACTTTTCACCATTTGCCAGTCATATGCCTATCCACTAAAAAAAAGGAGAGAAAAGCAGACGTTGTCGATTCGAGAGTGGAGTTCTTTGGAGACTTAATGAGGCACCCATTTTCCAAGTTTTTGAAGATTAAAACGATAAACTGTTGATGGGATCGAATTAGGCTCAATTGTCAGTTACAAGTCAGCTGGTAAAGCAGGATATGCTTCACGAAACCCAACTGGGCGTCGTCTGGTTCAGCCACCTTCATCTTCGTGGAGGGTGAAATCATTCTTTTCCACAAACTGAGTAAAAGTTTCTAGTCAATTCGACTGTTGATTTTCTTTCCTTCATAAAGTAATATGTGCCTCAAATGATTCTTACTTACCTCCATTTTAGCAGGGTTTCAATTCTGGTAGCTACTTAAAATGACTGGGGAATAACCTTCAGTCAGATTCATACTCCTACGAGCTGGCAAATTCAAATCCTCATTTCTTCCTCGATTAAGAAAAAGGCGAGCTTTCAGCTTGGTTGACCACAGTAACATTTAGTTGAACAAAATTGCAGTTGTGGAAGAACGGTAAATTATTTAAAATGAGATTAAGCTCAAATTCGTCAATATAATTTTAGGCACAAGGAAACGGTCTTCAGAGCCACCCATCTTGTTAAGATCTCAGGGTTCTACTTAATAAGTGGTGACTAAGGTTTCCTGGAAATAGTGAAACATAACCTTGAAAATTAATACCCATTAAGAAAGGTCTAATCTGCTGTGAATGCTAAGGAATTAATTTTTGATTAAAATCGATAAGGAACCTACTTTTTGGTAGAGTCATCTATCATTCTGTCAAGAATGTACCAGCGTATTCTTCCAGAGTTTCCTCCCGATTTAGCTCAATCATACTTCCTCCCTTTCCGGTAATCAACGAAATCCTCAGTGAATTCATTTTAAAAGAATGACATAAAGTTAGTAATACACGGTGGTAATACTAGACTCGGCGATTTGCCTTTCAATGTGGACACATCGAGGAGCTGTGTGAGGTCGTTCATTGTCATTCACTAAGCTTCTTCAAAGGCTGTTGCTTTAAGAAGCTTGTCATTAAATTCAAATTGACATCTACTGGGTTTTGCTAACCATCATCTCCATAAACCTATACGTGATTTATTGAACATCAACACAAGTCGTGCGTGAGCTATATATAGCTACCAAATTCATGTTTTCTTTAAGTAAATAGCAGTTTTTTCTTTCACATTAAGTTCCTTACTTTTTATCAACGCGATCAACATCCAAATTAATTTTACAATTGTTGCCTATCAACCAATCAAATTAGCCTATTTCCACTCCTCCAATTTTAATTGGCTGGCTTCGTCATTCGCGGATTTTTCTTGCAATTTCTTGAATAACTTAATTATTTACCTCAATTAACTATACCAAACAGTTGTCACAGCCTAGCCGTAGAAAGAATCCCCATAAATTGGTTCAAAATAGGCACAGATGCGTTGTGTTTTTATGATAAATTTCGTCCCCTGGGTTCGACTTTTATGGGTGTAGGTACACAGTCATGTCACCAGCAAAAAACGCGAATTTTCGCCATCTAAATTGACAATATTAGCATTTTCGATGCCAGCCTTGTCGAGTCTTTTAGTGGATTCAGCTAGTCAAAGAAGGAGGAGATCACTTTAAAGACGACTACATCTCTTGGGAGACAGGAAATTGTACAAAAAGTGCTAGAAAACCGTCACGGCTGATAAAAGTTTAATTTAGAAAGAGCGGCTGCGAATACTAGTCAATCAGATTTAGAATTCGGCTTTGAGTAAGCCTTCAGCACGGTGGGTTTCAAAAGCTCTGTCTGAGTGATCTCCAAATTCCTGTCAAATTTGGTGTTGAAAAATTGGATGTAGCAGTAGGATTTCGAGTCGCAACAACGGTTCTCTAGGGCTAAGGAGCAAGTACGAATCACAAACATCAGCTCTTGCAAGTGTTGTAGGCAGCTGTTTCCTGTGTGAATTTAGAGGATATGATGATTGAAATCTGAGACATTTAGAAGGAGTTTACTGTAAAGAGGTTTCAAGGAAAATAAAAGAAACTTTGATCGAAAATCGAAAAGGCATACCCTATGGAGGTCAAATTTCATCATGACCACAATGCTCCATCGCATTCTTCGAGGGTCACGCCAAATTTTCTAGGAGGATTTCGATGATTAAATATGGTGTTTTATTTAGTCCCATCAGACTTCTCTCGTTTTCCAAAAAAACCCCAGACAAATCCTCAAAGGAACCACCCAGAATAAGAGAATAATATTCTTTAGATGCAAATAGAGTCGGTCTTCGAGGCTGAAAGGATCGATCTGAGAGGTGGATCAATTTATAAATAAACAAGTGTCTAAAAACTGGTGTTTTCTCCCATCTTAGCACGTTTTAATCTCATAATGCCTTTAGGTCAGTATTCACCAACATGCTTCGGTTGTTTGATAACATATGAATCCTTTCAGGATCATAAACCAAGTCAGAATTCAAGACAACAGCAGGTTGAGTCGATCAATAGGAAGGCTCTCTTTGAATTCCGTTTGCGATGTGAAATCAATCTGTTTAGATTCGACTTTCAGAGGCGTGGTAATTAAGTTCCCTTATTATAATCATAGGTATTTAAAGAAGGCAAAATGGGGGTCTTCACCTCCTCCAGTTAAGTAAAAAATGGACTTAAAATCATCAAAACCTACTAATCCCACTTAGCCAAGCTAAGGCCATAAGTAGATAGGCTAAGTGACTGCTATGCAGTATCTAAAATGATCCCAAAATTACTTTCAAACAAACAACTGAAATTTCTACTCCATGAGCTTTCCAAATAAACTCAATTTTCCTTTGAGTAACATTTGGTTCATTATGCAAATTCCTCAACTTAGGTTAGGAGGCAAAAATGTCCTATCGACACACACTTACTTTTCGCTTCATTATTTCAGGTAATTTTGAGAGACTTTTTTAAATCCTCTAATTAAAAAAACATCCGGATTTTCTGGTTTTAACCCACCCATGGAAACGAAATGAACCTCATCCAACAACAATTAACAAATTGCCATTTCTATATTTGTCTAATTCCACGAATTTAATGTAAATGTAAAGGCCGTTTAGATTTTTATACCTGAAGACACTGCCTATGCAGCCTACGCTCTTCATTTTTTACGAGTCGAATGCTCTTCAGACATCAAAAAAGTTGGACCTACAAATAATGGGCCAAAAAGAAATTGAAAAAAATAAATTGGTTTTGTTACTGATACGATTCTATGAACATTTCAGATCTATGAACATCTCGAAATCGTAGTCATCGCCACTTTTGGGGAACCAACGCGTGGTAACTCCAGAATTTATTCTACGAAGTGCCGGGCTTCATAGTAACGACTTAAACAATTATACATATTATGCAGATAATAATGACAGGTAAATAAACTATAATTTAAGAAAATCAGAAAATTATTAATATACTGTTCTGAAGAGGTCACTGTATCGAAGATTCTATTAATCAAATGCGCAGTAACTTATTTGTGGCACATTCTGAAGATCCCTTGCTTTGTCACCCATTTTTAATATGTAGACTCGATTTTCCGATCCACAGGAAACATCTTTAAAAGCATCTTTGCTGCTAATAGAAGTGTCGAAGATTATTTCGCTATTTCGAAGTTCTTCGTCAACTTCACATTCGTCTCCTCCTGCTTCTGTGAAGCGCTGAGTTTAATGAGGAGCACAAATCCATATGCACTGTCTCTTTGTGCCCCTTAAAAGGTTGTCATTCCCCAGTTATTGCACAACGATAATCGTCATTCCTTACGATGAGAACACTCTGTGGTCGATCTAAACTGTTGCCAACTTGCCTCCTGAAAACTTAAATCCAACAACTAGATTTTAAATACCTTTTTCAATCCTAAACCTATGTAATTGTTTATGCGAACTTATAATGTATAGACCTGCTTGATTATAAGTCCTTTGGTATCTTTCCTATCTACGGTTTGTTGTATTTGTTGGCCTCCGTAAAATTGTAGCACGAACCGATTTGGCGCACCCAAATAATTTGTCACTTCGATTATTCTTGGCTAGTTAAAAGCACACACAGGTCCTGCAAAGGTTTCTTCATGAAATTAGCGCAAATTTTTAGGTAAATATTGAAGGCATGAATGTCTTGCAACCCTTAAAGAACAAAGTAAATTATTTTTCTCGTCTACTTATTTAAATTTTTTGGATCCGCAAACGCTACTGACTTAATGTCATTCCTCCATCGAGCCAGTACGAGGTAATGAGCCAGTGAGCTCGACTGATTTGTCCTTTCTCTTTCCAGAGTCCCAGAAAGTCGTCATTTACCTCTTTTTTATGAATCACATCCTCATATTTTCATCTTCCCACATCAGAGTTTTGTAATTTATCAAAGCACCATCCACAGTGAACTTTATAGTCTACCTGAAAGTAGCATCGTGAAAGCGGCAAGACAATAAGCTCGTCAACTCAGTGTGTTTGGCTGTGTTTGCTAAGTACAAAGCACACATGGATACTTATGCTATCATGAGAAAACAAGCAGAAAATATCAGGTCAGCCAATATGTTCTGTTTTTCGAAACTTAACGAAATTTAAGGAGTATTTCTCTATGTTTAATCGAGCTCAACAGTATGTCTTATGGTTCGATGCGTTTAAATTGTTCTAATTTTGCTTCAAAGATCAATTAAATTACAATTTACCTGTTTAAAACAGGAATCGGTTGAAACTGCCAGTATATTTCCCCTTTCAAGGATCAAGCAAGTGGCAGTGGAATGATTGTTTCCTTGAGTAATAACTTTTCAGGTACTCAGTATCCTTCTAGTGCAAAAAACTACGAAAATATCATACAGAATTTGGTGATAAATTTGACTTAAAATAAAAAGAAACCGACTCTGCGGATCTTTGGCACAGTTAATGGAGATGACTATTTTCTAGCTCTAAATCTATTTTTAAGGATAAACTGTATATTTTGGAAAAGTGAGAAGTCCCTTCGGTTTTTAAGCAGTCTGCTAGAGCTATCTTTGATTCCCGATATAATCGGAGTAATATTAAAATGCGAAAACACACCATTTCTTAATAAATAAAGCTTTTTTAGTATTTTCATTTCAAAATGGCGAATTTTTCTTGTCCATGTCTATGCAAAAAAACGAGACTGAAAAATGTCGTGGTTGCCACGAACATCCTTCGTAGATTTTTGTGAAAAAGCAACAAGAAATGACGAAAGTGTCTTACATTTTTTTTTCTTGACGTCAAAAATGAGATTTTGTACTTGATATTGAAATAGAATATTTCCCTGGAGAGGACGATACTGCCATGACTAAGAAATAGTGCTTTTGCCCATAATTTTACAAAAATATCCATATTTAACATCAAGCTGATTTTGCACTTACCAGATTGTTTGATTGTTTGAATTCTGCGGTTTGTTAAGAGGTAATTGATAGCACGGAGGTGAGGGCAGTCGTTTATATTCGCCGACAAGACTTCAGTGTGTGAGAGCCATATCACACTGTCTACTTTGCTGCTTCCTTTTAGACATTACAATTCGGCCAGTTTGGGTGGTAATCGTAACCCTCTTGTCTTGTTGATGGCTCGCACAAATCACAATAATACAAGTGATTTTCCTCTTCCATGATAAACTGTTTGGGTTCCAATTCTTAATTCTTGTTTTTAATAGGTATGCAACTATTTTTTAACCACTATAGGAAGTAGGATACGAATAGTAACCTTTAATAGATCTAGAAAATCAATCAAACTCTTTTTTTTCCATAAAATTTATTCAGAATACCCTGTTACATTGGCCACAGGATTGCTTATAGGTGCTCCGTGGGTATTAAGTCCAGCATCTACTCTTATTTCCTACCATATCCTAAGAAATTTCATAGAAAAAGAGTATTCATAATCATTACCACGTGAATTTGTGCGTGAAACTGACTCTGGTAGGCCTTGACCTTCGATAGATGGCAGAAGTGTGATTCGGTGAAAGTAGCCAGTCATAATTGTCGATGCATGCAGTTCCTCTGTGTTTTATTCCTTTAAGTCATCGATAGAAAATATGAATCAGGACAGTGCCATGGTGCTGCCCTCTCGATTTTCCTCTCACAGCAGAATAGGTCAAGCTTTTCCTACGCGAATTGCTTGTTCTTGGCCGCCATGACAGTGGCTGGGAGGTATTATGTAGAGAGGACTTCTTCTAATACCGATATCGCTGTGTTACTCGTTGCGCGTTTAAGCTCGATCACTTCAGAGGTACTTGAATGTGCGTTAGTCACCATTATGTAGTAGGTGTGAATAATGCATAGGCTTATATGAAGCCTACTCAGGGTAAAGGCTCAGTGAGGTGTTCAGACGTATCAGATCGCCCTATAAGTTCTAGAAGGTTTAAACGCCTCACATGTTGGCAGGGGACTTAAGCATTATTTATTGCCGAAATAGGTGCTAAAAATTTGACTTTGATTGCTCCTTGGTCAAAGAAGGACCCTCTTTCCATGAAGTTCCCTTCCGTACTGGCGTATTTCCGTACCTTAGGAAGCCGACAATAAAAGATCCCTTTTTTTCGCCAGTAGCCAATCACAAGACGTCCATTTAAAAAAGGTAAAACAAAAAGGGTGGGGAGAATATGTCAACTAGAGAGTTGAGATTGATTTCAGATAATTCATGAGGAGGTGTCAATTTTCAAAGTTTTTGAAGATTAAGGTGAACAGTTTGATTTAGTCGAAAGGCGAATTTAAAAATCTGGCAAATGTAGAAATAATAATAAAGGTGAACCAATGATGCTGATCGGCTAAGTCATTGCCGCTCAAATCCACACATTTCTAACTTCACGCTAAACCCTCATATGCCCCTTAATTAGCTAACCAACGGACACTATTTCAGCCGACGCTCTCTCTGTACAGCTGCCGAAGCTGCGATATCCCCTGCCTTGGTCGCCACTAGGTTGACCTCAAAAAGTGCAAATTAGGCGCCCAGAATCTCTTCCCCTCCCTTCACCGAATGTGAAAACTGTGACCCCGCGAGGCGACCAAAAATGTCACTACGGTGTTTTCCCCAAATGGAGGGCCAGTAAGTACTTTTTTAGCATATGCGAAGCAACTACTGCCTTTTTGAACCTTAAACGGGCACGTTTGTGTTTCATGTCGATCTTATTTCAAACAAGAAACTGTGGTGTCAAAGGTATGCATTGTACAATACAAAAATAGTGAAAAATGGATAATTTCGTTGGGAAAAAATGGATTGGTAATGGCAAAATTTGGGGGGGGGGGGTGGCTTTAAACAGATTTCGGTGGTTCACTCAAAATATCTGCGGTCTTTTGGGTCTATTGCACCCTCTGTAGCAAGCTGATTTTAGCGTGTCTCAAAACGTCTTTAACTTTCTCATCGATTATATAGGTTTTCTGGAGCATCATTTAAACTCAACCTCAACTCTTGCGACACTTTTTCTGCAGATCGTCTGCAATTCTTCGCCAGTTCAGGCCTCCGGATGGTCTTCACAGTGCTCAGTGTTCATTGAGCAGAAAGCAGAATCTCGCCTCTACTGAAATGGGCGAGCAAATCGTCTTGAGACAAGATATTCTCTTAAATGATGACCCAAGTGCGCCGTTCCAGCGTGAATCCATTCTGCGTCTCATCAAGCACCAAGACACCCCACAAGTTCGGTGGGTAACTTTAATGGAGCTGAATAGTATTTTATACTATAATTCATTTTATTTTGCAGAATAATGAAGTTAGTATTTGCTTGATTAAAACTCTGCCAACGTGGAAGTACTCAAGAATCGCTTGACGCATATGGTGTTTCATGAGTTCGAGAAAAGAAACTCAGCAGCAGCAGCCGAAGCAGCTCGAACTATTCACTCAGTCTATGCAATGAATTTAAGTTTGAATGAACGCGATCTACCAAAACTCAGAAGTGGGGATTTTGCCCTCTACAAAAATAAAGTTCGAACCGGACGACGTACGGTTGAGTTTGTGGATAAGCAGCTTCTTGAAGAAGGTGCTTATCCTGCTGTTTACTTAGTTCAAACCGTACAGGTGTTTATCAGCCAGAAAACAATCAGGTCAACTCTCAGGTTAACATCGGCTCGTCTCTCCACCAGCCTCGTAAACTTGTTTCACCTCATCTGGATAGACGACTTGTCACTGTCGACTGGCGATAACTGAATCCATATCCAGTGGAAAAACTCCAGAGACAGTCTAGTAGCGATTGACACATAATAGTCCGCTTTAAACTTTACCGCCTCATGCTCAAATCCACTGTCTGCAAGTGGGGTGGCTTTTGAACCAAGTTTTGAGGAAAAGGGATGTTTTTTTCCATCACGACAATGCACAACCAGCCACACGGCAAGAATTAAGTCGTATAAAATCAAATAAGAACTTGTTGTGAGTTTTTCGAGTCGAAACCAAAATGAATTTACAGAAATGGAGTTATTAGTTAGAAGGAAGACAAGGATAATCTTGGAAAGCGCATTGACGGTTGAATCGTTAATTAAATGTAGTAACATTCCGAAATTTGCTTTATTGATCCAGAATTAGCACAGAACACATTGGATGAATATTTCTGGAAGAAATTTATGCTTGCATGCCCTTTTTCAAACATCCTGCACATTAATCCACTATTCCTAGATCCGCTGAATTAAACACACCATCTGAGTGCAATTCAGATAGTGCAGAGCCAGCCTACTAACCGAAAATTGACATTGTGTCTTGAGAAGTGACGAGGAAGATTCAGAGAGAGCTGATTACAATCCAAAAAGCTTGACGTCTTTTGTATGATTTATGACACTTGTTGCGTGGCCAAAGTATCGGAAGAACGCTGTTTGATGATAGGTTTACCAGAGCTGGAAAAACCATCTCCATATGCTAGCTAAGTCGGAAATCTTGGGTAAAGAATCTTTCAAGTTCTGGTTACCAGGTTGTGAATCAAAAGAAAATTGTTGTTTAGGAACGAACTTTACTTGGAGTGCTTTTAACGGCGAGATTGGAAGTAGTATCTATGGCGAAGTAAGAGTTAAAATTATCAAAACAGATCCTGAAATTGGTAAAGTTCATAGCCCATTTGCATTAGATCCAATTAAGTGCCTAAGAATCACTTGATAAGGCACATAATGCTTCATGAATTGAAGAAAGGCAACTCAGCAGTAGCCGAAGCGGGTATAAACGTTCCCTCAGTTTATGGAGAGGAATGTTTGAATGAACGGTTCGCAAAATCATATGAAACTGGACGAAGTGTAGTTGAGTTCGATGATAAGCTTCTTAAAGAAGATTAGCTTGCTACATCTGTTGAGGAATTGGCATTCAACTCGTTAAAACCACTCAACTGTTCAATTTATAAACTTGGAAAAAGAATTTCAGTGGGTGACTTGTCTGAAGTCAATTTAAATCTCGAGTTGACGACACCATTCTCGCCCAATTTTTCCCCATTTTTGGTGGATAGACTTGAATTCAAAGCCAAAGGGAGGTTTAATAGTGGCTGCGAAAACGACTTCAAAGTGAGTGTGTTCTGCTTCCGTCGATCTGATGAGATCGTCAAGAAATAAACCTCTTTGAAGTGTTTCCACCAAATTGAGCAGTAACTAATGTCTCATTTAGGGCGTTTGATGCAAGTTTTGAGGAAAATGACCTGCTCTAGTTAATGGCACGATCTCCTCACGCAGTAAGAATCACGTCGCATAAGATCGAAGGAGAACTTGGTTGGGAGAAAACACGCCTCCTACATCTTGCTCTCTCGACTTTGTTCCTACTTCAGAATACCAATATTTCGTGTCTTACAAAATCATACTGAAGAGATATCGCTCGCAACGCAACAGGTAAAATGTTAAAGCGGACATTTGTGAGATCTTCGAATGTAAACCAAAGGAATTTTGCATTACTGAAGTCATAAATAAGAGGCTTTTAATATTTGTAAGATATTGAGTGAAATTGAGTGAAATAACACTGATGGTCAATTCACTAATTGTTATGTAAAACTCGGACAGAACTTATGGAATGAGAAGATCATATAGGTATCCGATAGTTCTATCTTCATGGAGGCATTTCTTAGATTTAACTGGTGTTCCATCGATTTTGAAATATAAAATATTTTCAAGTCTTTAGCCACGAACGGATGACCACCACTGATCACCACCTTGGGGAGTAAGAACGTTGTGAAAAAACCAATGCCATTGTTAAAAAATGTGACAAAAGTGCGGAAGAGGAAAGGAATGCGTGTTAACACCTAGGGAGGAATATGTCGAAAGGATATTCCTAAGAAATTCAGTATAAGGTGGACGATGTCAAAAAAAAATGCTTTGGATAAAAAAAAAACAATTAGAAATCATTTTTAGGCCTAAATTTCACAAATCCTCATGTTCATGCATTAATTTTCACTCACAAATCCATCTATTAATGAGAATATTATGCCTTTCTGTTAATCTTGTGTCCATTTTTAAGAAATTTAAAGACAGTTTATTAAAACCTCTACAACGTAGTGGTTCTTGAAGCATAAAAACTGGAAATGAAGGAAAATTCCACGTCGTATAATGCATGCACTTCGGTAATACCGCCAGACATTAGTTTGTCTGTATTTGAGAGTCTGCAATTCCAAAAACATGGAAAGTTCATTTTCTGGAAATAATCAACTCAAATCTCGAGTTTTCATCTGCTCTTTTCCAATTCCCGTTAAATTGCTTCACCTTTTTGTGCAGAGACCCGTGACTAGAGACGAAAAAGTGGATCACCCTTCATCATATGTTAAGCATCGTAGACAGTGGCTTCTAGGTACAGTCACAGAGATGGGAACTTCATAGGTAATGGTTCTTCTTTGATAATCTGGTGGGGTTGCCAAGATATAACAATAATCAGTGCGCAAATCCACCGTCAGCAATTTGGGTGTTTCAAGGAAGCCTTGAAGAGGAAAAAGGCCTAATCTAGTGAATGGGAAAGTGGTGATTTTTTTCATCAGGACAACGCAGCGCGACCACACACAGCGAGAATCAAGGTCACAAAAAAGATCAAAGAAGATCACGGTTGGGAGAAAATTTCCAACCCACCTTTATTTTCAGACAATCCAACAGACTACCATTTCTTGTTAGTTTACGATATCATTTGGAAGAAACAACCTAAGTAGAGCAGCATGAAGGGGTTGAAAGTGGCTTTTGTGAGCTCGTCGATAGATTTGAGCAAGTCATAGATAACCAGAGAAAGAACTTTAATTAAATGGCGATTGGCGAATGTATGATTTGAACTAAACTAAATTTGGTAGAGCCGGGTAATTTGCTTCAAAGGCTGCCTTAATAAATTTATCACCAAACTCAACTCGACGTCCGGTTCCATCTTCATCTTCGTTTCGGGTGAACCCTTCACTTTTGGATTTGCCAAACTGTCATCTGCAACCACCTTCATTTATTCACTCTTTTCCACATACTGAGTGAATGTTTCTAGTCTGTTTGTCGACTACTAAGCACCCTTCCTTCAACACACAAGACACAGAGTGCCTCATCAAATGATTCTTGTTAGCGGGATTTTCTTCAGGAAATTGGATCCATTTAAACGATGGTCAGCTTCGTTAGACAACATAAAAACTCCTCCAATTTCGCTCGAAATCCCCTCCATTAGAGTTTGGACCACTTTTTTTTCATCCAAATGAAACAGACGCTCATCCATTTTTTGTCCTTGGAACACCAGTTGCTCGTGTCTGCAGGTCTGGTATGCCTAAATTTCCTCCTCCATTTAGTAGTCTACACATCCAGGCAAGTGCCAAGTTTTGCGACACTGCAAAATAAATTGTCGAGAGGTTCGGTGACAATTTACAGGCCTTAATGAGCCAATCAAATGCAACTACTAAATTAGACCAACTTGTGAATGAACTACTAAAAAATGGTTTTAGGTGGTTATTTTTCGGCCTCAAATTTAAAAATATCTGCTTGAGCACATAGTGGGAAGACTTTTTCAAAGAATGGCGTATTTGCAGCTCATAAAATAAATAAAATATTTTTCATAGGTAGTAAATTTCAGAGTGAAAAATGGAAGACTAGTTTTTTAATTAAAGGAGCACATCAAAATTAATATTTTTTGCTTTCATTTATAACTTGATTCCAAGCCATAAAAATCCTGTGGTTACCACCATCGAGATCACGTAATTTCGTGTAAAATCGGCTATTACTGTATTTGCCATTAAAAAACACCCACACACCATCACATGCACACTGTGGGTTCAAAAAATATCTTATAATGACTAATTCACCCTGATTACTCTTGTTTGTACCCTCTACCTACTATTTATAGCCATAGCGAAAATAGGTTACATTGTACGGATATCCCCGTGAGTGGGAATACCGCTTCGTGCAACGCTTGGTGTCTGCCCATTACTGCATTTTAAATTCAACGCTTCTTACAAAATAACCGATCGAAAATGCTACACGAGGTTGCAGACCATCTAATCAATATTTTTAAGTGCCTGGAAAAACCGGTCGAGTAGAGATTTTCGCCCAGGAAAATCGATGCCCATGACCTGGAGGCCGAACAAATACCAATTTCTGAGCGAAACCGGTAGAACTTTTTAGGGTGATGTTTGCTTTCCCGTGTACACTCCCAGTGGCACAGTCAGCCGCGTGTGGTGGTGAAATGAAGGGAGTAAATAAGGAGGTGGAAAATTTACCCCACCCCCAGGCAGGCTGGATGGGAGATGGGGGTGGGGAGAACTGCCTCCGGAGGCGTGTGAAAGCGTCCATTGATCCAGGCAGTGCCAAGTGGTGTGTATGTGTGGGTGTCTGTCTGTACATCAGCACGCAGAATCGGCATCCAATTGGAGGCGATAGCGGGCAGTCCCAATCCATTTCACGTGGCCACAGGAGTAGCACGACCGCACCACTGCGTGCACAGCACCCAGGTGCACGCACCGATCGATAGAAGGGTGCAGTGTGGGGGTGGGATCTGGATAGCCTGACAGGCAGCGGGAGGTAGGCCAAACGCTTTGTCATACGTGCAGAAGCAGCACCAAAACAGCCGTGGTCGGAGGATATACTCCTCTTTTCTGCCTACATATTAGAGATCAGCACAATCTGCCACTTTCTCACTCACCACTTTCCCAGCTTTCTTCAGACCTACACACACTTCTATCAGTGACTGGACTATATCCCTACTATCGATCGCACCTCAACTCTCTCTCCACCACATTTTTGTGTGACTGAGGTTATTTCGGGATTATTATTGCCACCGCACAGAGTCGATCACGGCTTTTGCCAGGGAAACGACTAGGAGTATTCAAACTGTGAGTCCACTCTCCTAATTTTTTATCATAGCTATGCAGCAAAACCATGCCATATCTTCAGTAGATGACAAACTTGCCGATTTTGCATTTGATTATAATTTTGTGGAAAGAAAAAGAAGTCCTAGATATTATTCTTACTTAAAAGGGTTTTGGGGGTCTTAACGACTCAGCTCAGAGTTATTTTATATTAAATTTTTAAATTAAAATCATTCAATGTATACACATATGAACCTAGAAAATATTATAAAATGAACCGTTAGGTGGGCATTTATTTCATACGAATTTGAAAAAAATACTTATTTGTAGCGGAAATCAGTGAATTTTCCTAAGAAACCGAATTTAACTGACTGAATTCATGTTTAATATGCAATTCTGTAATTCTATGTGGCGATAGAAGTGACGAATTTATGTAGCTCATTTAAAAACCCCAAAACTTAAATATTTAAATGCGCATTTATTTGTCATTTGTTTAAATGGGGCTCTTTTTGAATCTGTTAGTATTTTTTTCCCACATATCCAAGTGCAATTCTGACACTAGCACCCATTGTTGCTTATTGCATCTTACCCACCAACCCAAAGCAGCTACACAGGGTCCGTTAGAGGAGGAATTAGCAGGGAGACACACCGGGACAATGTACACCGATGCAGCACCCCCAGCAGGGTACTTTGAGGGCTACGAAGACCCCGGAGACGGGTATGTGGACGAGGATGACGAGGCAGAAATCCCCTTGGCCGAACGCGAGTTGGCCGACGATGCGGAGTGGAAGTTGATCCAGAAGAACACCTTCACCCGTTGGGCCAATGAGCACTTGAAGGCCAAGGGCTCGTCAGTGGAGGACATCCAGTACGATTTTGCAGATGGCCTGCGACTCATTGATCTCATTGAGTCGCTCTCGGGCCAGAAATTTCGTCACGTGAACAGGAAGCCGAGTTTCAGGACCCAGAAACTCGAGAATGTCACCATGGTGCTGCGATTCCTGGAGGAGAATGAGGGCCTAAGACTGGTCAATATTGGTGAGCACACAGACTCCCTCAATAATAGCTCAGTTATAACAATGAAATTGATGGCGTTTCTGTTCCTCTGGCTTGTAGACAGTACCGATGTGGTCGATGCTCGACTGAAGTTGATCCTGGGCTTGGTCTGGACACTTATTCTTCACTACTCTATCACATTGCCTCTCTGGGAGGGTGAAGACTATAATAATCAGGTATATTCATTTTGAAAACTCATTTTAAGGTAACAAGTTCCAGAGACTGTGGTTAGGCGTTAAGACAAAATGAAAGGACAGAAATGCCGCATTAGGAGACTGAAGATGAATTCAGTTTAACATTGAAGGTCATCTTCATGGTAGTCGATAAAAAACGCTGTAATCTTGACTAAAACAACATTAAATAGCCAAACTACAAGAATTTTTTATTGATAAAGTACCACGGTAATACCAGAGGTGATTTTCCTCATTAAAAATTGTCACTTAAGGCATTTTACTTATCTGTAATGGCCAAAAAATCTGACTCAAGCAGTTTGCTTGGATCCAAAACCTTATAAATTTTACGTTTTTTTCAAACTAAACCGGTAAATGAGAAGAAACTGAGATTCATTTGTAACTAAAACAAAAATTAAGTAACGAAATGACAAGAGTGCAAGAATTTGTGCTGCATCAGTCATTGGCTTAAGCAAAATGTCTGCTCTCTATATCCTAAATTGAAAAGGAAAACAGGGTTAAGAGAAGTTGCATTACATTAATTTCATTTAAGATTTGGCCATGAAATACATCGATTTTAGTTTCGAAATTATTCAAATTATGGCACTAATATCAAATCTAATTTTTCGTGATAATGGTCATCATTTAACTCCCTTTATCGATTTCCTGACGACCAACAATCTCGCTCAAGGCATCTCGTTTGCATCCAAAATTGTTACACATTATTACAAGTTACCTTTACAAATAAAATATCGCAAAATAGGGATGTCTTCTCTTCGCTTCCTTGCAGTGTTGAAGTTTCAAAATGACAGGAGAGTTTGCTGGACTGAAACAACTGCTTGGCTCATCATCCTCGTCGTCCAAATACTTTTTGTTTGGAGAATGCCATCTGTGGAAAACAACCGTGGTGTCACACACTAAACATAATCTAAGCAACGAATATTTCGAAATTATAGATTAACTGCTTGATCGTCCAACACTCTTGTTCAAATCAGGCCCAAGTTTCTGGAGCATAACCCAATCAAAAACCACCATTCCACACTCTCTTCCAATTTATCGATCCTATTTTTTCTCCTTCATCAATCCAGGGAAGCTCCGGACCAACCCCGAAGCAGCGTCTACTCCAGTGGCTCAACTCCAAGATGGTTGAGCGTCCCGTGAAAAACTTCACCACGGACTGGAACGACGGTACCGCCATCGGCGCTCTGGTCGACGCCTGCGCTCCCGGTCTGTGCCCTGACTGGCGCGACTGGGAACCGAAGCAGAAGCTACGCAACGCCACTGAGGCCATGAACGCCGCCGAGCAGTGGCTCGATGTGCCCCAACTCATCCGACCTGAGGAGATGATCAACCCACGGGTCGATGAGAAGGCCATGATGACCTACCTGAGTCAGTTCCCCAGTGCCAAACTCAAGGACGGGGCTCCCCTCAGACCCAGAGCCAACCCCCTAAGTGTTCGTGCCTATGGTCCAGGTAATTTTGCCGTTTATCTGCCAGTTATGCAGAAATTGCCACTGGTCAATTTGGAGATTTTCGCAGAATGAATCACTGGGATGAATTTGAATGAGTTAGGAATGAAATCCGCTGCTCTGTGAGCTCAGCAATTGCAGTCCCACACTTCCTCCCTGATCGACTCATTTTTTCCGCAAATTTCCAAATCATTTATCCTTTTTGAGGGAAATTAAAAAGTAATGGATTAATATCCTCAAAATAAAAAAACGCACTTCTGAGTCAGCCATCAAAACATTTCCGGTTTGGACAATATCCGTAGTGTGTATACTTGGTATCCCCCTATGGTATCCCTATTCCTTTTTTACGTGTCAAAGAGCTTCGATGGCCGGTGAAATTACCACTACCGGTTTGACCATAGATGCAGCAGGGTTATGATTTTTCTCCTTCTGAGGTCATAATCGTGAAATTAGGTGTACTTTAAGGGCAAAGTACACAAAAACGGAATCAGTGATTGATAAACATGAAATTGCACTTTAGAGGCCCAGTAACGGTAGTTGTTTTAAGTATTAAAATAAACAAAAATAGGTTGCGTGTTGTTTTTTTAGAAGCATAAATTGACCTATTTTCCGGTTTTCTTTCATAATTTAGGCATAACTTTAAATTTGTTCGTTGTAATGAGTTTTAATGAGCTTAGAAATCAACATTTTAGGTCATATTGACTATTAATAAAGGCTCTAGATTGACGAAGGCACATTTTAGACAATTTATCAACAACTTCTATAACAAGGATAGGCATAATTTCTGGTTATTTTTGCAACTAAGTCGTTAAATGACCAATGGGATTTCGTACTTCTTCTGAACCCATAAACAATTCGAAACTTCGTCCTATTTCTATGAAATGTTTCCATGCAGTACTTTTGAATAAACTAAATTCACTCAGCTAATAATATTGGGAGCATACATTATACATTGTTTATGGATCCATTTAAAAAGAAGTGCTCAAGAGAGCTCGCTTAAGAAATACGAATTTAACGAATAAGATAGATAAGGTAGTTCTAATTGAAGAACTGGAAGTCAGTTTGTCAAAACATGTTGAAAGTAAGCTGCTTGCCCAACCCATAAACGCCCAATTGTGAGTACATCCACATGGGATTACTAGTGAGGCAACTGGGGGGTATCTAATAAGTCCGGCTCCTACTTCTGCCACTGCTGCTCAGCCAATCTCTCTGGCAGTTTCACCACCCTCAACCCCTTCCCCCCACCTCATCCCACCGGAAAAGGGGCTGAACTCACCCCAGGGCTACGCCCAATCTCTGCTGCCTAAGGGCCCAATCACAGTCGCTCAAAAGCCAGCTAATGCACCTGCTGCTACTGGCGTTGCATAAACCCGCTGTCTCTACTGAACATACTCGCTGACTGAGTTGGGGCCTTTCATGGAGATTGGCTTCCAGTATCTCATCGAAGTGCGCGTCAATCACGCTGATTTGGCCGCCGAAGCTCAAAGACTCCACAGGAAACGGGGGGGTAGTGGAAGGAGCAACAGCAACAAGAACCCTGTAAGGGGTTTTCGTGGGTTGGCCGTGTGTGCCTGTTTCTCGCGTCAGAGGTTCGCCTGTCTCCTCTTCCTCCTCGGACCACGCTCCCCCGCCCCCAAGACTCAGTTCAAGGCCTTTGTGGAAACCGACGCTGAGAGTGATATTAGTAGTATGTTACGTGGTATAACTTTGATTTCAGGTCTTGAGCCGCGTGGAAACAAGGTGGGAATGCCGGCCAGATTCACCATTGACGCTTCGTCGGCTGGAAAGGGCTCCGTTGAAGTCATCGTTCTCAACCCTAAGGGCCAGCGTGAACCTGTAAGTCAACATTTTGAAGCAATTTTGGTGGCTAAAATGTGAAATTTCACCTGTTTGGAAGGAAATTATGCACTAGAGACGCTATGCTAGAAGTTTCGTTATGTTTTCACTGATCGAACATCGACAAAAATTGTACTAGAAGGACAGAGCAAAAAACAGCCGATCGAAGAATAAAGACTTCGAGGAAAAGAGGGATGCAGAGGACGTCTATAACTCACTACTTATAATAACACTTTCAGTGCGACATCGTTCCGAACACGGACAAGCCCAACACCTACTCCTGCGCTTACGTGCCAACACAGGCGGGGGAGTACCGAGTCATCATCAAGTTCGCCACGAAGGAGATAATGAACTCGCCCTTCAAGGTCATGGTTGAGGGAGCAGCTGATCCGACCAAGGTCACTGCCTCCGGTCCGGGTATCGAGCCCACTGGGAACCAGGTTGGCCGACGAACCTTTTTCAACATCTTCACCACAGGTTAGTGAGCCCCTCTTGACGCCCTACTAGGTGGTTGACTGATTTTGTTTAAATCTGCTTGCAAAATCACAGCGAAATTTAAATGCTTTCAGTGGAACTTGAGAATGAGGGTAAGGTCCTGTGTTCTCTGTCTATCTGTCGTGTAAAAAAGGGCACTTATTACTTAATTTTACCCCCAGCACATCCGCACATATTTGCTTTTAATTAAATTTCAAAAGTGAATAATATTATGCATTTTTAACCAATAGGAGCAGGAGAAGGCGTGGCAGACTGCGTCATTCTGGACCCTCAAGGCCGACAGGATGTCATCAAGCCGAATATCACACGCCAGAGCGAAGACAACTACCTTGTGGAATATACCCCCAAAATGGAGGGTCTGCATTCTGTAAATGTCTTCTTCGCCGGTCAGCAAATCCCCAACTCTCCCTTCGGAGTCATGGTTGGACCGCGTGAGTTTGTCGTTCCCTTAAATTTGGCGCTCTTTGCTACTAAATATTCAAACAAACTGAAAAGCGATTATCTGGTTTGGGCTCAATAGGCGTTCAAGGTAAGCTCGCAGTTTGCTCCTCGTTGCTAGCATGTTGCAGCCATTCTCTTTCCTTTCCCATCCATGGCCTAGTTTTTTTGTTTGGAGCTGCTCCTGTGCGGCTGAGTCAGTTTGCTTGGTTTCGTTTGTTTGAATTGAGTGGAAACCCATGGATTTTTTGCAGAAGCCATCGCTACCCCACGGAAGCCATCCTTGCCACAACAGGCAAGCCTCCAAGGTTCGTTTATTCACCTTTCCCCTAGCAACGATCGATTGCGATTTGTCTCCACTCTCTAGCCCATTGCTTCTCTTTTTTGGTCCCTACATCCTCCAGCTTGCTTTGCGCTGTAGCTATTGGTCTTTTGTGGATTCTTCCAGTGCAAAATGTCACAATCAGTGTCGAAGTTTCCTAGTACTAGACTCGTTCAATCAACCCCCAATGGACTGCAATGGGGTGGCTGATTGAGTTTACAGAGAGGAAGCATGCAAAATGGCCCACGTGGGTTCATTTAGACTTAGCTGAAAAAACCTGAGGGCTTTAGCTGCTTTGACACGTAGCTGTTGATCCTTGTTTAAAAAGATCGATTTTTAATCGACTAGCGACACCACTTAAAACCTATTAGTCTCCCCTGAATCTCCCAGCCGGAAATAGAATCCATTTACTCCTTAATTTTCGGTGTTTTGCGTTCCCAAAAAATCGATGTAATCTAACCGACGAGTATCCCTTTTTCCCCGAGCAGAAACGGACAAGCGACCCCTGATGAATGATGTTGTGACAGGTTTGTTGATGCCACTTCTGTGTTTAGCTCGAATTTGTGTCTTCCACCGATTTGGTTGACTCGAGTACTGACCAACGAATCGATGATTTCTTGGTAGACCTTAAGAACCTCTTCGGGAGAAAGGGATCGAGAGAGGGGAGTTTGGACTACCCTCAAGGTTCGTCACTCGATAGGCCACACCAGACATGACACTACTATATGATTCACCACTCACTAACAACAGCAACAACCCGGCTCTCCTTTTGTGTTCGAGAAACAAAGCCACCGAGCCCCATTCAGTTGTGTTTAGTTGCTTAATACCACCCCATCGCATGCATGAGAAAGGCAATCGATGTGCTTTGTTGAAGTAGTAGTAGTAGAGACCACTGGATGATGTGAATGAATGTCGTTTTGATGGAATTTAGATCGCCGTGGATCTGGATCAAGAAAGTCCTCTCTAAATGGTTCGTTTGCGAGTGAAGACAGTGTCTGGTCAGAGCCAGAGCATGTTGTGTGTTCGTTTGTGCTAACTTTTGACTTTGAAAAAATCGATTTCCTATTTCAATAGTCTAGGTTGTATAGTCACCTCCTCACTCAAAATTCATTCGATTTTCAATTTTTAAAACTGAAAAACCAGAAAAAAGCTTTTTCTCAAAATTTCGACTATTGATTGAGAGAGGAGTGTTGAATCTTGTCACGTGACTGCATGTTCCTTTTCGGGGAAAGAATTCGGTCACCAAAAGGGCTTCTTAACCTGCCAATATTATTACTTTTATTTAAAAAGAATCTTCAAATCCCCTCTTTAATTTGAAAAAATTAAATATACATTTGATTTTGCACCTTCGATGGATGAAGCATGTCTAGAGGCGTCTAGAAACCCCATTTCTTAATTTCCTCAAAACTTCTACGAAATTGAAATAAATTTTAGAGCCTCCACTTTCACCCGTACGCGATAACAAACCACAATCCGCTCCATGGGGTACGTTGACAGAGGCGACTTCTGACCCAAATAATTCCCTGAATGCAAACTTGCAGTTATCTCATTCATTCCATCTTAATTTTCGCAAAAATTAGCACCCAAGGGTAAGTACAATAGGGCTGCTTGCCATGAGACAATGAAATTCTTGTCTCTCCCCTTCATGCATGTCGATTGGTGCAAACGTAGTGGCGGTAGATTCGAGTAGAGTGGTTGCCTTACAGATGGACCAATTGAAGTGGCCGGTGCGAGGCCGTTAAATGCGAGCAAGACACCGTTTGGTGCCGAAGGTTGGTTTCAGAGCATCTCGCACCTCCCTTTTTCAGTTTCTAATTAGAAAATATTGTTTCGCTTTTGATTTAAATGCCAGCAAATCATCTCGCCTTCCTTGCCTGTTGAAGTCTAAGAAAAATGAGTGCTTTGTGATAATCGCGAGCATTTTCGATCCCATTTTATTTTGAGTTTCTGGGTTCTTATTTTGAAATCGCCTGGTAATTGTGGAACATTTTCATTTGTGACAGAAAAGTGTGGTACTGAAAATTCAACCAAAAGATTCTGTTTTCGACCGTCTACATTTTTGTTCATTTAAACTTTCAGGTTGTTTCATAGGTTCTGCGAATTTACATTCACAATTTGAGCTTTTAGCAATCAATAGCATGATAAAGCCAAACAATTTTTACTTCGCAAAAATCAAACTAGTTTTTATTGAAAATAACATATTAATCTAAACTAAAATTACACCTTATATTTGAATTTCTCGATGATGAAAAAAATCTAATGTTTGTATCATATCTGAGGTTCCGGCTTATGGAATTTAAATAATCTAGCAATATATTTTAAGCTTTTTTTTCTGTTAAAATATTACTAGGGTTGTTTCTGAGTATACAAAGTATTTTATGGGAAAATAGTTGAAAAACCGTTAAAAAGAGAGCATAGCTTAACTATCACTAATCTGGGTTATACGAATGAAAACTTGATCTGTTTAATGTACACCCTTCCAAAAAGTCGAATGTAAGCAAGAAATTGTAGCCCAATCTCTTTTTCTGTCTACGAAATTCCTGTTTATCCTGCTTGGCTCTAAAGGTAGGTGCATAAGTTTTTCAGCAAAAGAAAAAATGATCGTTTAATATCGCTTTGCTGATCCGATTTCTGCAAAAGCTGACTTCTCCTGTCTCTGTCCTCCTGATTTTAAGCTATTCTTCAAGATAACCTTATGGGCAGTTATAAGCGAAGTTATTATCTTTCAGATGGTGCCGCTAAAGTATACGGGGAAGAACCCAAATTAGGGTTAGCTACTCCAGCCTTCTCTCCATTTTCTCGTAACATGAATCAACTTTATTTGGGATCACTTTGAGTTAGATGCTTCATTTCTGTAGTAATCCTTTGATCAGGCTATCCTAAGTTTTAAAAGCATTATTTGAGCTCAAATCATGGTTTAAAAACACTGTCGCTTGTGTGTTTGATGGATAGCAAGCTTTCGGCTTCAAGATGAATATCTTTTTTTAATTTCTACTAAGGCGTTGCCAAAAACTTTTGTTTTTCTTTCGAATCCGGCTTTCCGATGGATAGAACCGCTTCATTTCTGTCAAGATGGGTTTTTTCCTTTTTAAAAGAGCCAATCGAGAAAATCATTGCTGAAATGTTGGTTTCATGACTACTCTTGACTGGTCGACAGTTCACTTTTCGGCTTTGGGAAAAACGAATTTCATGCCGAAACGGAGTGGGATTCATAGAAAGGATTTGGTTTTAGACAATGAGTGAACCAGCCTAAACAGATACGAAAAACTTTCGATAGATGTTTCACCCCACACAGGTGGAATTCCTCCATGCTAGTTAGTTATCAGGAGTTGAGAGGCCGAAGTGTTAAAAACGGGGTAATTTCCACTCTTTCATATAGATAGTACCAGAAATCGAAACTTTATTCATTCAGAGAAGCGTAAATCAAATTTGTTAGTCATTTTTGCTGGAGAATTTATATTTATTTTAAAATCTCTCTTAATGAAACGGTTGCCTTACAGAATCTCCATTGACACCGTTTAGACCTGGTGGTTGGTTAAAATGTGCTAAGAATGTGTGAAAAATAACCATTATTTCAGTACAAGTCACCAGTCTATCGCTATTTCAATTTCTCAAAAGAAGCATAAAAATGGGCCCATTGTTCTTGTTCTTCCTGCAAAACGAAGGCCATCTTCGGTTCCTATTTCGGTTTGTTCGCTTTAAAGACCTGCTTCTGTTGCATTTCGAAGTTGGATTTTTAGTTTCCTTGTCCTGAGAGAAAAATGGTTTAAATTACTCTCAAAAGAGAGGTTATGTTCATTCGACCAATCATTATCAGTTGTTCGCTGTGGGAAAAATCATTTTTTATCAAACGGTTACCTTGATGACACTCCAGTGGTGATGGATGGACGTCAGCCGTTTGGCTCTAGTCAATCACCGTTTAGACCAGCGATATGGAAAATGGAAGGGACTTTTTAATTTTGTGCTTCAAGACGCTTTTTCGACAGTAGCATGAAAACGATCGCATTTTCTTGTCATTTCGACAAAAGAAAAGCATTTTTCGGCCCATCTGCACGAAAACACCGCTTCCTGAGTTTCATTTTAAGGCTGGCTATTTTCTGGAGTGTCCAACCCAAATATTATTTTCACGAGAGGCGTGTGAGAAATGCTGACCATTCACCACGATTCATTCAAAAGATCGCCGCTGATTCTTGCCTCCAGTAAGACTCAATTCGCCTTTACTTTGAATAAACTTTAATGAAACTAATTGCCTTACAGAAACACCACTGGTAATGGATGGTGGCCTGCCGTTTGGCGCTAGTCAGGCACCGTTTAGACAAGGAGGTTTGTTTTCGATCTAATTTATTTCATGGCTTTCACGTCCCAATTTTCGCTATTCATCGGTAGCATGAAAATCGGCATGAAGGCACAGCTTCATTTTCGTTTCGTTTTACTTCAAAGAGATCATTGGGAATAACCTATTTCATTTTGAAATTTCATGTCTAATAATAGGTTTATAAGCCATAAAACGGGTGTTTAGTTCAAGTCACTTGAACAAATTGGTGATTTTAGTTATTAACAAAATGGAAAAAGCACACATTTTCGCGAAACTTGTGAGTGTTATTTCGCTAGCCATAAACGAAATCATGCAATCACATCTTAGGTAGATGTTTCAGTATCTTTTCACAATTGGAATTAAATATTCGCCGTCACAGCCCCGCATTGGTGCATCAGTGTGGAGAGGGGGTATTTTTTATTATGCAATAAAGGAAATGCTTTTCGATACAATTTTAGTTCCGACCATAAAACAATTTCACCTTCTTCTGTCTGAAACCATTTTCTTATGGGGGCTCAAAAGTCACGAGGTTTTCCCAAACCATTTAACACCAGCCAAAAACCGTCTGTTTCCACAAATCGGCGGTACCATTTTACATTAATTTTGCGGTCCCCCTGTTTACGAAATCTATCAAAACAACTGGACACATTGAATTTTGAACAGTATTTTCGTCCGAAAGTCACCATTTTTGTTCCGAATTCCGTTTTACTCATTGACAACTCCATTTGCGTTGAGAACTGTGGTAAAGCAGAAACATAAGTATGTATTGGTCTCAGGTTTTAGAAAGAAAGCCAGAAGGTTATTATTCAAAAATATCAGCCACCAACTAGGGAAAAAGGTGGGATTTTCTGTCAAAAACATATTTCATTGAATTGTGCTCGATGATTTCATCCCCAAATCCTCGGTGCTTTGACCGTCGCTGGCTTGGAAGAGCATCTACTTTTATTTGCGAATAATTCCTTGCAACCTTCGTTCATTTGGCTGCCTCGTCCACACTGCTATCGCTTGTTTAAATGGGAGTTACTGTCAAGGGAGAACTTTTGATTTCAGAGCCCCCGATAAGTCCTGCCAAGCGACCGGATAATCAAGCAGCCCCACCATGGCAACCAGGTTTGTTAACCGGCAAAAGCGGAGACCGGAAAAAGTCGGGTTCTTAGCATGGCTTTAATGAGCTCCTCTCTTGATTTTTCTCTCATTTCGGGTGCATGAAATTACCCTCATTGCTGCTTTCCAGTTTCGCGAAATTGTCGCAATTGCTTTACCAACCAATCAGGTGCTGACCTTGGGTTCAGCCAATCAATGAATAGCATTTTCGTTTTTTCATCGGTTACGTTTTGAAAACTAATAAGGAAATCGATAAGTCGATCGGCTTTTTGTGCCTTTTAGCTTGCGATGCGAAGCAGGCCTACGCAACGGGTCGTGGTATCCAACCTCACGGCGTCAGAGTTCGTGATCTCGCCGATTTCAAGGTCCACACCGAGGACGCTGGCGAAGGTGTCTGTGAAGCTACTGTCGTTGGACCAAGTGAGTTGCGGATCGACTTCTAGGAAGTTGACGACAGAAAAAATGAATGGGGATTGTTTTTTTTCAAAATCTTTTAAAGACGGTCGTGAGGAGAAGTGTCAGCAGAGGAAGATCGGTCCGTACACCTACGAATGTGTCTACACACCTCAACAACCTGGTCCCCATACCGTCAATGTCCGATACGGTGGTGACCACATCATGCTGAGTCCCTTCAAGGTGATCGATATACACGCTTTTATTCTATTGGATATTCCCTTAGCCTTGTTTTCTCTCTACCAGTGACCCAGTTGTGCTCCTTTAAAAACGATCATAGGGCTCTAACTGGTTCCGGACCCAAGTTAAACAAACATTGTTACCGAAACAAAAAGAAAATGAAAAAATTAGAAATTAAAATAATAATATCCTCACTTAATGTGTAAATTCGATAAAACCAACTTGGCTGTTATTTTATCAGTTTCTGTTGAGTATTAAGCAGTCTCATGCACTGTTGGAGAGTTTTCTAGTTGAGAAAGCTATCCTTACTTATCTGAGGTGCTCACTTAAAAATTATCGATTTTCCAGGTTGATGTCGGACCCTACAAAGAGACGCGTATTCGAGCTTTTGGTCCAGGTCTTGTCAGTGGTATCGTGAACAAGCCCGCCGTCTTTGTAGTTGAAACCAACGGTGAAACTGGTGCCCTCGGTATGTCCACATCTCCCTCATCTTCGCAAAAACCCCTCAAGAAGGTCATTAACCTTGATATTACCCCCCAAATCAGGCTTCTCTATCGAGGGACCAAGTGAGGCACGCATCGACTGTGCTGACAATGGGGATGGTTCAGCTACCGTCGTTTACTGGCCGACAGTTCCCGGCGAATACGCCGTCCACATTCTCTGCAACGACGAAAATATCCCCAAGTCCCCCTACATGGTTCCCATCTCTGCCGACACCGGAAAATGCGACCCCAATGCGGTAAGTCGGTCGGTGATAACCCGTCAGTAGTTTGCTATCGACCTACGCTACTTTTAAGTCAATCTTAGTGGTATTCATTTTGATTCTTTTGACGAATATGTCACATTATGTGGAAGATTATTGAAAAAGTTCATCAGCGCTATAAAGTCTAGATGCCTGTAGAAACAAATACCAGATTTTTGCGTTCTGTGGGTGAAATGTGTTCAGGGAGAAGCGCACTTGGCATTTACTCTCGGTTCTGATAAAGAGGCTGGAATTAACAGTGATCTAGTGTGGAAATTCGGTTGCACATATAAGGGGTTTGTGAGGAGAGAATGCAACAAGTGTTTTACTTCCAGAGTGAAAAATATAAGCATATTATTGGAGTTTCATCGCAGGGGAAGATGTTCTGTTGTGTACAGTAGCTAAGTACAACGGTGCATATAGGTAAACAAGTGTTGGGCCAATGCTACATTCTCCAAGCGAGGTAAACCATTTCAAAGTCATGCGAATCTATGGAAGATTATGAATCTTGACATGAGCGTTTCTAGAGTGTTTCCCTTTCAGCACACCTCATCACACACTTATCAAAAATGGTTTTTAATTTTGCCAGGTAGCAATATTTGAGGAGAACACTTTAGGTAGGGTCACACATCAACCAACTATCGAAAAATTGCCCATACACCTTTGGTTTCGGCTCCTGGGTACATTCTCCTCCATTTCTTTCTAATATACCCCTTAGAGGTTACAGTTTCACCTGATATGTGGAGGCCACCGTATACTAGAAACACTCCGGTGTGCTAGCAACCTAGCCACTGGATTAATTACCGCGATAGTGCTTAGCACTACCGCTTCCTTAAGGTAACCAGAGGTGATTCAGCAAAGCCGGTTCTTCCTAAAGAAGACACACTGTGAATCACCCCGACCGTGGGCACCTGTGTTGTCCCGAAAGTGACCTCGTCATGGGCCCTCCCTGTGCACACTTAGCATCGCCGATGGTAAAAAACTGCTCTTGAATCACTGCTAGGGAAGAAATTATTTTGTCCATGTGAATCACGCGGGTTTTCCAGTCGACTTCGTTTTTTTCGTGGGAATTATTTAAGTGGAGCATCTCGAACTCTATTTAAAATTGTAAAATCAACCTCTGTGGGAGGTCTAGGGTAAAAACCAAGTAATCAGTGGCTTTTAAGAATACTAAAGTATGGATTTCGATGATTTTGTGATAATTCTAACAAGATTTCGTGTCGTTCCGAAGTTCTCAGTTGAAAAAGACAATTCGGTGAACACCTGGATCGACAGTTCTTCTTAATGACTGATGGCACAGATGTTGCAACTAATTCGAATTCTACTAGAGCTGGTTCTAGTTTATTTTTTCAAGAAAGCGAATTTTTAAGCTGCTTTTTTAAATGTTTAATTTCTGAAAAAAAATATATAAGGACCTCTTGATTTAGCTAAACGGGCTCCTACAATTTACTGGTCACGAAAAGTCTAGTTTTTTGCAGAAACAAGGCATATATTAGTGGTTCTATAGAATTGGGTGCCTTCTGAACTTTACTATCAGGCCTTCAGATTCAGAAAAATCTTAAATAAGCTTGGTCCTATTGAGCCAGCACAAACACACGCGTATTCTAAATGTTTAAAGGTTAACTCTGCCACTGAAGACTCTAGCCCCGTCAGTAGTAAGTTGAAACTCCCGACCAAATGCTGTCACAGATTCCGCAAAGAACACCATTAATGACCAAAAGACGACGTGATGCGAACCAATGTCCACCAGAGCGAACCAATCACAGCTCGAGGGGACTAACCAATCAGATGCGCCTGTGTATGACAAAATGACATTCCCCCCCACCCCCTTATATGGAGACCTGAAATTCGATACGGGGAGAAATTGAATCAAATAGTAGTAAGGTATTGTGGTTTGGTGAATTTACCGACGATACCTAATCGAAATCATAGCCACTACCATGACACTTTGCTGAGGGAACAAATTATGGTAATCAAAGCAATGAGACGTAGGGAACTGAGTTAATTTGTTGACAAAATGGCAGTGGTTTCGTGATATCGTTTCTACTGTTCTGGTGTGTAGTTTTAAAATCACCTTTGGATAAATTATTTTCTTGACATGAGTCCCATTCGATTTCTACGCAGTTAACGTTTCTTGAGAGATCTGGATTTGAAATTTCTGGCCAAAATAAACTGCGTTATCCAAGCAACACACGGTTTCAAAGGTCTCTTAAGCCCTCGAAATAGGAGCAACTCTAGCATCAAAATTGAGAGTGGAATCCGTAGTGACTCTCAAGTTTCTTAAATCGTTTATGGTGGTTGTATTGCAGTCCATAAAATGGTTTTCTCATCAAACAAGAAAGGCCAACCACCAGTTATTCTTCTCTTTTGAGATTTTCTTCCTTGGTGTCTTATCAAGGATTCTACTCGTCAGATATAACGTCAGTACCAATTCATCGGCAGCCATGGAAAGGTTTCTCTCTTTTATAGGTTTTAGCGTATTTAACAAAGGGACGACATCTGTTACTGAGCCTTTATAAAGAACGTGTCTACTCAGGTGCATTCTGATAACTCGCGAGTTGCATTATACAGAGCCACCAAGACCGATTACCTTGCCGGTTGGGTAAGGATAAGCGGAAATCATTAGGCATTGACTCCTGGGCCTTAGGATACCAAACAATGATCTCCTTCATTGATTTTGCACCCTTTCAGGTCAAATGCTACGGTCCCGGCTTGTCACCAGGCGTTGTCGCCGGTATCCCCACGGAGTTCACGATCGACGCCCGAGATGCAGGTGGTCCAGCACCCTTCGGTTGCGAGTTGAGAGACGACACCGGCGAACCAGTGCCCATCCGTGTCCGTGACAACGGCGACGGCACCGCCACTTGCACCTACACCGCCAAGAAGCCCAAGAAGCACACCGTTATCCCCACGTACAACGGTGTCGCCGTGCCTCGCGCTCCCTTTAGGGTGCGCCTCAACTACTTATTTGCCATTTAAGTAGCTAGATTTATCACAACAACTCCTTTCGCCATCGTAGGTCGATGTAGCGGAGCCGTGCAACCCAGGCAACGTTCGAGTCTACGGTCCAGGTGTGGAATCCATTACTCGTAATGAACCGACCCAATTCACCGTCGACTGCAGACAAGCTGGTCCTGGTAACGTTGGAATCAGTGTACGAGACGAAGCTGGACGCGATGTTCCAATGGATACCAAGGACATGCGGGATGGAACCTTCAAAGTGGCCTACACGCCGACTACGGCCGGTCCGACCTACACTGTGCAGGTGTTCTTCGAGAATACAGAGGTACCACGAAGTCCCTTCAAGGTGCCCGTCAAGCCGAATGTGGACATGAGTCGTGTCCGAGTGGATGGACTGCCTTCAAGTGAGTGCATTTAAAATGTCCTCTACCCCATTATGGTATTTTATGAGTAATTCAAGAAGGGAAACCCAGCAGCAGGCAAAACGGTTAGAAACACTCATTCAGTTAATGGATTGAAATGTGTAGAAGACAGTTAGGAAAACTCTGTGTAAGTGGCGATTTCACCCTCTACGAAGATGAAGGCCATATCGGACGTCCAGTTGAGATCTATGATAAGGTTCTTGAAGAACTGGCCTTTGAAGAAGCTTCTCCTGCTTTTTCAATTGAGTTGAAATTGGCAATTAGGCCAGGTTTAAACCACCCAACTGTTAGTCGTCAAGCAGTTATCGCGAGGGCCTTCCCCACCCTATGTATCATAGCAGAACACAGTTATAACCCAACCAGAATCTAAGCCTCGAGCCTCTTGCAGCCGTGCCGGTTGGCAAACCAACTACATTCGACGTCAAGACTGCGGGTGCCGGTCCTCCAAGTGCACCCAAGCCGCGCCCGAACGTTATCGTGAAGGGACCCAACGGAATGCGTGTTCCCAGCCAGTTGATGGAGACGCCCGAGGGCTATGCCGCGACCTTCACGCCCGCAATGGCCGGTCCCCATCAAATCGCGGTGGATGTGGCCGGAGCCCCTGTTCGAGGCTCGCCCTTCCCTTGCACTGCTGTGGCCGTTCAAGACGCTCCTCTCGCCGTTACCAAGCAACCAGCGGTCTATGCTACCCAACAGGACCCTTCGGGACTTGTGCACGCCTATGGAGATGGCCTGAGACGCGCTACAGTGAATGTACCCGCCCACTTCACGATCGATAGTCGTGAGGCACCACCGGCACCGCTTTCGGTCACCATTGAGGGACCAGCGGAGGCCCAAATCAACTACACGGACAATGGAGATGGCACGTGTGGAGTGGACTACCTCCCTGTGGAACCGGGTCCCTACACTGTGAATGTGCTGTACAAGGACAAGCACATCCCTGGCAGTCCCTTCCCGGTGCAGGTGACACCCTCGGGAAGAGACATGGTGGATGTGTCGAAAGTGCGGGCCTATGGACCGGGTCTTCAACCAACTGGTATAGAAATGAAGCTCTAGCTACTGCATGAAAAACCTGGAAATGCTTTGAAGAACTAAAATTGCGTTCTGCTGCATGGGAAATGCTTAAATCAGCTTGTAAATTGCATGGCTTAGTGGAAGGAGTGCATATGTGGGCCTATATAACATGGCGATTTCGGTATTCTGGCAGGTGTGTTCAAGGAATCCTTCGCCAAATTCACGGTCGATGCCAAACCCATCGATCCAGTTGGACGCGGGGTTGTCAAGGCCATTGTTGTCGATCCAATGAAGCAGAGGACGGCTTGCATTGTGCAGAACCAAAATGACGGCACCTACAAGTGCAGCTACTCACCTCTGGTGGATGGTACGTTTCATTTCGTCCATGAAAATATCGAAAAGGTAGAATTAGGAGAGCTGCGGCGCGGCTGGTAGGGTGGCCAAAGGCCAAAACAGCTAGATCAATTAAAACAACATGGCGTGATCATTGGTGCATCAACACCTAGATCACCAAATTAGTTACCAGTTTGTTACGGAATAGCTACTCCTAGATTCTCTTCCAAGGAGTGTTTATCAACGATGCGTGAAGGCAGGTGTGTTGAGATATGGCTAACCCGCTGGCTAATCAGGTCAGGGTCAATACGCCCAGGGTATGTGAATCAGTGAGTGTGAGGTATATAAGTGAGTGACCTAACTTGACGACAAACAAATTTGGCCAACTGGATTGAACAGAACGGGATGTCTAAACGGTCCATTTGCTCCCCTAAAGGTCTCCACCAAGTCGAGGTCTTCTACGACGGCATGCCAGTTCCCGGAAGTCCCTTCAAGGTCCACGTCACGCCCGGCTGCGACCCCAGTCGTGTCCGGGCCTACGGACCCGGTCTGGAAGGAGGTTACACCCACGAGCCGCAGCACTTTACCATCGATTTGGACGGTGCCGGCCAGGGTGGTCTGGGTCTAGCCCTGGAAGGTCCAGCCGACGCTCAGATCAACTGCGTGGACAACAAGGATGGCACCTGCTCCGTGGAATACCTCCCCACCAAGGCGGGCAACTACGACATGTTCATTAAGCTCAATGACATGGATATACCTGGTGCGGTTCCGTTGATTTTATTCCAAATCGAAATTAGACTCCAAAATCTCATAGGTTTAAGCTTCTCAAAATAAAGGGGAGATTCTTCCTCAAACCCAATGACTTCAACTCAAGGAAAAGCCTTAGTGGCCCTTTATAAGTAGGGATTCGGTTTCGGAAATAAGAAATTTCAGTTGGCACGCAAGTTTCAAGGACAAAAATGGGACGTGGTTAACTCCTGGACTGTTAAGATTTCGGGTCAATGCACGCAGTCCATACGTGGTGATTCAGGAGAAATGCATGCTGGACGATGTGACGAAGCTCCCAGATTACCGAAGAGTTTCCTTTTCCTAAATGGAGAGACGATGCTGTCAAGCCACTACAAGATAGCGCAGGTTCACTGCCCTGATCGTAAACACTAGACTATGTTTCGCTTTGAAGGCTTTCGTTGAAGTGCGAATATCCTTTCACCCATGTAGGAAGTCCTTTCCACATCCCCATCCGAGACAGAGTGGACCCGAACAAGGTCCGCTGCTACGGTCCCGGCCTTGAACCCAACGGTGCTCGTGCTGGTGTTCCTGCGACCTTCACCGTGGACGCCAGTCAAGCTGGAGATGCTCCTATCACGGTATGTCACCACCTCTTTGGCAGCATCGAGGTCTATCTTCGTCGAGATCCTCCAACGGATATGAGTAACAACGGAGAAAGAGACAAGAGGACCTGCGTATTTAGGCTTTCTTCAGAAACCTGAGTTGAATTTGACAGACCGTGTGTGTGCAGAGCGCAGAGCCTTTCTTATGGAAGTGGGTAAATGTGTGACAAGATTTGGGCTGACCAGTTTCATTGATCAACGGTGAATTGCGAGTTTGGGGACAAAGGACTTTAGTCAGAACCCTGTTTAGGCGACAGGGGAGTTGAGTCACTTGCTTTGTGAAACTTTCCGGTATCTAGTTCGTCGCCGTGTTTGCGTCGGCCAGAGATGAGGATACGGGCCTAACCAGACCACTTCAGACTCCAGTTTGAGAAAGTCTCAGCTCTTAAGATTGTTCGAAAGTGTCAGTGTCTTTGACCAGATCTTCGGGATCCCTCGTAAGTGTGTACGGCTAAGCTACCCAAATAAATTGCCTAATTATTCTGAAGTTATTGTGAGTCCGCTAGCCCCAGGAGGTCGTTGTACGTCTTGAAGACGAGACTAGGCTGTCGTGGAAGCAGTTGCTATGCCGTATTCCCCTTTCTCCACCCAGGTGACCCACACGGACCGCAACGGGCGGAAGATCCCCGACCAGATGGTGCCACGACCCGGTCAGCCGGGCGTCTACGACGTGACGTACCTGCCGGAGCACGAGGGGCCCTGTCAAATCGAGGTGAAGCAGAACGGCGTGCAAGTGCCGCGCTCGCCCTTCATGCAGAACGTTCTGCCCGCCTGTGAGCCGCACAAGGTGCGCGTCACCGGCGAGGGCGTCCACCCCAGTCGCCCCGAGGGCCTCCCTGCGGGTCAGATGACCACCTTCCAGGTCGACACTCGCGAAGCCGGCTCTGGAGACCTCGAACTCACTGTCACTGTGAGTTGGCCAGTCGATATTGGTGTAGGATTAGGGTGTAGAGGACAGCAGCTCTTAAATCCTCTTTCAAGACGAGTCGCAATAGCAGAGGGAGGAGAGACGACGTGTTTGTTAGGGGAACATGGTCGATAAGATTTCGGGCCAATGTATGCAGTCAGTATAGGGTTTGCGAAGATGGTCATTCTGTGAATTTGGTGCGACCTTCTAAACGGTGGGACCGATGATATTGTCAGGTCGCTATCGAACTAGTCAGGATCACTGCAAGGCTTCCAGGTCACCAAAGAGAGTCTTTATCCATGTTGGCACACGGGAAGACTAATCCAGAATCCAAATCCTAGAATCAAACCATTTGGCGAACCGAGCGATAACATTTAACTACTACTCCTTGAAACGTAACACTCCAGGTATTTCTGCACTGAAATGGCTGGAATTTAGAGACACATTTCAAATTCGTTTGGAAACAAGTCTGTAGAAAAGCAGTTCGAACCTTTCAGAGATAACAGTGGAGTCCTTATAGCATCTCACTTTTTGAAAGAAGCAGAATAATAGCGCTGTATTTGAAAATTAATGAACGAAATATTAGAATATCGAATTCCTTGTCGAGTTCAATTAAAAACATGTATTTTTGGAATTCGGAAATTTGCACTGGGACAAAAGCTTGGTTCCAAGAGGTGGGAATAGGGCTATAATTTGAAGAAGACGTCTCTTCCATCATAGGCCAGATGAAGAAGAGGTGGACTGAATTATCAACATCGGCTATTTTATCCCCCTAATGCCTCCATTTCTAGTCCCCCACATCGTCAACTCAGACGAAGACTTCGACCTCGACAAAGACTTCAAGAAGACGGAAAAGTGCTCATACCAACCAAAAGAAACTTCCAGCTGTGGCTGCTTCTGTCCAACAGTCGCAGAAGCAGCACGGACAACCGCAGCAGCGGAAGTAGTTTCTAGACCTCCCCAACCCTACCCCCCACACCTCACCCTCTGCTCTCCTGAGAATCCCTTTCAACCGCTTGTTATTAACATCTACATTCCTCCCCTACCTGCACTCACCGATGACGTTGTTCAAAAACCGAAAGAGTTTTATTAAACGACTCAATTTCAGCTGAAAAAGAGACATTGAGATCGATTCGGGCTGAAGGGTATCGGCACTACAAACTTATCGATCGATGTTGTAGCGCACACCCACCACCTTTAACGTTAATCCGCACTCTGCACAGTCACTAGGTGTCGTATAAGTGTCTCTTTGTTCTAAGGACAGTAGTGACCAATTTTTGATCAATAATTTTAAGGACTCGGAGCAGAGACCACTGCAACTGGAAGTCGCAGATCACGGAGATGGAGTCTATACTTGTCAATACCAGCCTGAGGAGGCCTGCCCGCATTACGTGGACGTCAAGTTCGGTGGTCGTGAGATTCCTGAGAGTCCTTTCTGCGTCAAGGTCCATTCTACTGGTCGACCTGACCTGTGCCGCATTGAAGGTGACCTGAAAATTAAGTTCTACTTAAATAGAGAAAGTAGGTAAATTTTGTAACCATGTTTCTACATCTTCAGGTGGAAACGACCCACGAATCCCGATCTTCCAGCCTTGCGCTATCACCGTGAACCCGATCGAAGCAGGCCCTGGCAAGGTGATTGGCCGTGTCATTGCACCGACAGGTCAATCCTGCGATGTCCAAACTGTCAACCTGCCGAACGGAAAGGCCAATGTCTGCTACACACCGCAAATGCTTGGCGACCACATGGTTGAAATTCTTTTCGGTGGACAGGTCATTCCTGGTGGCCGGTTCAACCAGAAGGCGGTCAATCTTGATGAACTAATTCAGCCAACACCCGAGGAGAGAATTGAACGGGTCCCGATCCAGACAATGCACTCTACGACCCTCACTCAATTCCACGAATCGACCAAGACCACCGGCTACTACCCAGTTGACTTCAAACTGCCCGTCGGCTCAAGAATCGGTAATTTGGAGGGACTGGTTAGAACGCCAGGCGGAAGGACCATTCGTCCGACCCTGCTGGACAACGGGGATGGAACTGTCACCGCCCAATTCCAGCCCACCGAAGCTGGTCTCCATGAATTGGAGATCACCTACAACGGCACCCACATCGAAGGCAGTCCTTTCAGGTTCTACGTTGAACCTGTTGGATCTGGCAGAGTCACTGCCTACGGTCCTGGTTTGAGCCATGGAAGAGCTGGGGAGCCAGCCGAATTCACTCTGGTCACCAGAGAAGCAGGCGCAGGTTAGTGAAACACTCTACTCATAAGGGACTTAAGTAGCGAGGTATTAACTGTAAATTGGTGTCTCCTATTGCAGGTGGACTTTCAATTGCTGTAGAGGGACCATCAAAGGCTGACATCGTTTGTCGTGACAACAAGAATGGAACATGCTCAGCGAGTTATCTCCCTCTGGCTCCTGGTGAATACACCATCACCATCAAGTTCATGGACCAGCACATCCAGGGATCACCGTTCGTTGCTAACATAATGGGTGAGTTGGTCTCTTTATGACAAAGACAAAAAAAGAAGTAATTATTTGTGGATTCATCTTGAGTCGTATTCCAAAAAGTCGATCATAAAATCATCACCATTAGGCCTAGTTACAAAGTTGATTCCATTCATATATCTATAACGCTGTGAGTACTGGGATACATTCTAAAGCCTTTGTTTGGACTGTGTTTTAATTGGACAAATAAGTCCCTGAGTCAACAGGTTTCGCAAAACCTGACTCGAGACCCTAATAGCTCACTCAAGCTCTATTTGTTTAAATTCACTTTTTTTATTCGTAACAGAGAGGAGATAAATTTTGATAGCCAAAATTTAGGAATCCACGGACAGTATCTGAAAAAACCACAAAACCGTCCCAGTGTCTAAGAGAAGTCAATCATTTTGAAAAGGCTAGACAATAGAACAATGTCAGCTTGGATGCACGAGGGAGTGTAAAATTTTGGTGACACCAAGTGGTGAGAGATGGGAGTTATGTATATAGCTTCTTCTTCTTCCCTACTTTTTGCGGTTTGCGTGGGCTGGATTGTGAAACCATGGCGATAAAATCCCTCGATTGTTGAGAGGCAACTCAAGTATGACGGGAGGGGCCTTCAGGTGACCGGAATGAACAAAGGATTCGGACCGTTAAAAGAGAAAATTTACCGATTCAGTGGTATTAAAAACTTTAAAATGATGATTGATTTAAGAGAAAATTGAGGTAGTATTAACCAATCGCTTGAAGAGGCAGTTTCAGTGAAAGAGGTGCTATAAAACCACCACTCTGTGAATGGTAAAATCGAAATATGTTGGCGCAGACTTCGGTTTCTTAGCCACTACACCTCTTCGAAAATTTTACTGACCTTTTTTTCTAAAATTTTGCAGAGGATCCAATGCGCATGACCCAAGTTATGGTGGGAACCACGAGTGAAGTACCTTTGAGAATCTCCGAAGCCGATATCTACAACCTGACTGCCACGGTTACCAGTCCCTCTGGGATTGAACAACCCTCGATGATCAAACGCCTGCCGAATGGACATCTGGGTTAGTTTTGCTCGCTGGCTAAACAAGCATTCATTGCGTTTACTTTAAAATTGTCACTACAACTAAAGGACAGATAGTTACAGAAATATTTTATGTTCTAAAGCATCCTCACTAACATGAATATGCTCTATGGGCATTCTTTGATGTCTAGCCACCTTACAACACATACCTTTATTTTAAACAAATTTGGAGTAATAAAAACCGCGTTTTTTTCAAAGTTTGCCATTTGAGATAGTGGAATGCTACAAACTAGAAGTCTTTTCTATGGTTATGTTTTGATTAGTTAAAATTTTGTCATTAAAGGCTGTCATCAGTATAACCCATATTTTTAGATCACTTTGAAGTTTACAAAAGGTTTGAAAACGGCTTCCATTTCTTAGATTTCTGTTAAATCCTTAAGATCTGAAACAAAGCTTCTCCCAAGCATAAAATGGAAAAAGGAAGTGAACTATTTTAAGGGAAAGTATTTAAAAGTAAGCTGAAATTGTCAAACTGAGTCCTGTTTTCCTGACAAAACTGTAGCGAAACATCTTACTGGATATAGCTCGCTATTGTTGAAACGGACGCTTCTAAGATTTGTAAAACAAATTACTCCGATTAATGGATCCGGACTAACAAAAATACAAAGCAGGTTTTTTAGCACTTAATTAATAAAGTCGATTTCTAAAAATGACGGTGATTCGATGCTCCCCATCTGTGATCAGTCGAATTGATTTATAATCGAACATCGCGGTAAGTGTTAACAAAATACCACAAAGTAAATGGAAACTAAGCTCCACGTTCTTGAGCACTGGAATCTTTTAATCGACGCATCCAAAGCAGCAATCTCTGAAATATTTAAAAGAATGAACTTGTTTCCATCGTAAATGATGCCCTTTTGCCTTTTTTAACTTAGACGCTGGTAAACCCGGTAAGTCTACGAATCGGTGGTGTAATGACCCTAAACAAAAGCAGATAAATTTCCCCTGGTGACTCGTTGTGTTGTATTTGGTGTTGTCATTTTGGTTTCCATCTGAGAAGATAATGAGGGAGTTTTTTTTACCAAAATTAGGCATCTCCTTCACGCCGCGTGAAATCGGTGACCATCTGGTCAACGTTTTCCGCAACGGACGTCCGATCCCCAACAGTCCCTTCAAGATCTACGTCGGAGAATCGGAGCTTGGAAATGCCGGACGTGTCCGTGTCTACGGACGTGGTCTTCGAGAGGGTCTGGCCACCCAGAATTGCCAATTCACAGTCGATACCCGAGATGCTGGTAAGCAATAGTTCTACACCCTTGATTCACACGGATCCTGGGTTTATTTCACTTTAAAGTGATTGTTTTAATCTCTCCGGCCTACTGATTGCAACTTTTCGTGCCGTGGGAAGCAATTAACTATGCCTGTTTGTAACAAAAGAAATGGATTGGAATCTGCCACATATTCCTTCAAAATGGGTTTTAGGAATATTCCAATTCCAGGGAAATTTTAACTGGGGCGAAGGATAGAGTTTATTTCGCAGGGAAAATCCGATGCAGCCGCTTTGTCGTCTGTGCAGCGACATGGGAGAATATTTGGTTTTTACGAAAGGTGTTTTTCCAAGGGACACAATTCCCGGTCAAGCAATCGACACTCCGAGCTAACGAGGGATTTATTTGTTCTCCTAGGTTTCGGAGGCCTGAGCCTCTCCATCGAGGGACCAAGCAAGGCCGACATTGAGTGTCATGACAACCAGGATGGCACCTGTCTGGTCACCTATCGACCCACTGAACCCGGCACCTATATCCTCAACATCAGGTACTCTATCGATTGCTGTGCTCATGTCTCACTTCCCTTAAAATCTTCATGGTATTTATGCTCGTGATGGACAAAAGAGTGAAAACACCTAGAAAAGTCAACAAAATATATTTTAATTTGGTGTGCATCCATCTTTTGTGGCAATTACAGCCTCAGATGAGCTTGAGGCGGTCTGGGTAATTGAGGTAGTGGCCAGATGAGTTACTCAACTTCATTTGAATGTACCTCGCGTCGCCATTCTGTACAACATCTAGCTGCATGAATTTGTTCTCTATTGCCATCTTGAACAACCAGCTTTAGTGAATAAGATAATAGAACTAAACAAGACAAGCACTCTGGAAATTCGCTTGTCAGCCTCCTTTTCAGTGACTCTTAGTCGGAAAACCAGCTTCCTTATTCCACAGAGCAAATTTTACCATTCCACTTGAACTGAGAGCTCTTGAGAGGGACTCAAAAAGCGGAACTCTCTATTCACGCCCCCGCTCGATTGAAGGGTTTCCTACATTTGGGCTCGAGAACCTATTTGACCGGCTTTCAATACCCGGGTTCAGGATGTGGGAAATAAAAGCTTCGCTTTAGTGATCTGTCAATTAATTTTTAAGGTTTATGGGATTTGTTGGCCGAGTTAACTCCTTGCCACTTAAAATCGTCTTTGCTAAGTCACAAATTAGTCATAAGTTGAGGAGTAGAACATTAGTGAGTGCAGAGGATCTCTCTTCTGTGGTCTCAGCTGATTTTGACATCTGATCCAAATTTCGTTTCTTAACTACAGCGGATGCGGATCGGCTACCATTTCGGAAATCGCGGATAATAGCCAGTTCTATTGTGCTAGTTTCGTTTCTTGGAGTCGTCTAGACAAGGGCCATTCAAACACGAGCTGAAAAACTGCCATAATCTACCATCTTTTACTTCTTTTATTACCAAAATCCTCCAGGTACGCAGACGAGCCAGTTCCGGGCAGTCCATTCGCGGTGAACATCGGTGGTCCTGCTTCGCCCCGTGTCATGGAGCGAATCACGCGCCAGCGCGAGGTTGCCGAGGCAACTCAAGTGGGCAGCCAATGCGAGATGAACCTCCGCATTCCCGGTATGTGATTGGCTGACTGCACATGGCGTCTCTCTAGTGCACGCTTATCGATTCGTGCAGCATGTTCCTTGCTTGCTTTTGAGTAGATCTGGTATTAGCACTGTGGTTCAGCTTAGAATTAGTGACTTTAGGACAGGATTTTAGTAGAGTGAAATCTTTTTGAGAAAGATGTTACTGCTCGGCCAAGGATAGTGAAGTGAAAACGGTTAGAAGTTGACATTAGTTGACAATAAATTGAAATCGCTGGAGAAACAACTTCTTTAGGGTCTCGATTTGCCCTCAACGGAATTTTTTCCCATGAACAAGTTTTATTAATATTATTCGCCATGTGCGAGATTTTCTCAAAAAGGCAAAAAGTAAACGTCTACTTTTAATCAAACTATATTGAGAAAGGAAATTGAAAATTTCGCATCAGCAAAATGAACGAATCGACCAAATCGAAGTAAATTCGTACGTGCAGAAAGTGCTAAGTGTATTTTGGGTACAAAATGCGTTTTAATGCGCTTCCAGGCTCCAAATTCAGTAAAAACTATGGCTCTAAAATACTCATGAAGTTAGTTTATAAAAGAGGCATTTAAAGTTGAATGTCAGCAAAAAAAAGAACTTGGTGACTGAGCCAAACCATAGATCGAATGATCGTGACAACCTAATGCATTGGAAACGGTCTGATATCTAGAAAACATGATAGATTACTATCTGGCCAAAGAATATGTACAAAGTGACCGTCATACATAGATAATTTGTGTAAAACCGAGAGATTTTCCGTTTTCGAATTAGACTCTGTTTTCACCATGCTTTGATATCTTTCTACCAACTGCCCGCAATTTCGTGACCTTGATATTCATACAGCATGGTTTAGATTGTCCTCATCTTGAGGCATTATTGCTCCAATTCAATTCTTAGGCCTTATATAAAAAGCTTAAACAAATAATTAGCCTGAGAAGATGGTTGGGTTTGATTGCTCTCTTATGCGGTTTGCTACCATGGGAAGGGCTATTAACGTGTCTGATAGGCCCAATCATTCTTATAATCAGACTCAGCGTCACATGAGCCATGCAGTCACGAGAGCCTAGCTACTGTTAGCTTTTCATGATCGCACAAAGCCTGCCCATCCATAACCCAGTGACTGAACTTCCTCCGTTCGCCAACCGAACTCTAAGCCCAGTTCTTTTGTTCCTATACCATATGAAATCACATACACCAGTTTCTGATACGAGCTCAGAACAGGTAGTTGGCACGTCTTTTGGAGAACCCAACTGTAGCCTACCCACTGCAAGTTTTTATTTTGCCAGAAGCTGTTTTGATTTCTTGGTCTAATTGAATACTTTATCATCACAGCAGTAACTTTTCTTTTAGCAGGGCGTTGAACAGCAACTATCAAGCCATCTCATTAGTTCTGTCAAAATTTCACTTTTTTGTAAAGAACGAATTTTAAAGTGCATTTTGTAATTACAATTGAGGTAAATGTCAATTTTTAGGTTTATATACATTGACACTGATCAAATGTTGTTCACAGAATAATAAATTATCATTTGTTTTATAAAATCCCTGCTTATCCTGGTTTACCAGCTGAGGATTTGGCAAATAAGCTTAGTTCGAAAAATTCACGTGATAATTGGGTAAATTCCTTAATTTGCCTTTTCGAAAACTCGAACTAAAGTGATAGAATCGATGGTATACTAATACTCGTTTGGGCACCAGAACATCAATCTAAAGAGTGAGCACAATTTAGACGGGTTCGGCAGGTCCGATTTCGGTGAAATCACCAGGGGGTAATAGCTTCCCACCTGCCAGACGGACTAAACCGATTTCTGCGCGTTGGTAGGCGTGAACGTGCTTGAGATGTCGGCGGTTGTCACTAGTCCCTCGGGTCGCACCGAGCGTTGCATGATCTCCGAGGTGAACCCCGGCAACTACTGCATTCGCTTCGTGCCGCAGGAAATGGGCGTGCACACCGTCTCTGTGCGCCACCGCAACCTCCACATACCCGGTACGACCTTCTCAAACCCCCCACGCAAGAGTTACCGGATAATTCATGGGCCTTAGTTGAAAAACGCCGGGAGATTTTGTTTTTTTTTGGTGCACTCAGGCCCTGCATCCCTAGATGTTTGTTTGTTTTCGTGCATGTCCTGTCAACAATTGGCTCAAAAAAATATGGCCAGCTGTTGACGCTTTGCAGTCGGAAGTGTTTCGGTCCGTTTTCACGGAAATATGGCGAAAAAGGAGCGGAGATTTTACAAAAAATAGTTCCGAGTCTACAAGAGAAATCGGTGATGGTAGATTAAAATAGTCAAACGCTAACTTAACTCATCTTCTCAAAATAAACTTTTGGAGCAGCGTCTTTAAGATGCAGACTAAGAGTAGTCTTATCTTTTATGAGTGAAAAATTAATAGTTAAAAGCAACAAGCACTGTACTGGTTCACCTTGTTAATGCAGTAATTTGGTTTGATCATGCCATTCTAGGATTTTCCTAGATAACGACTTTAAAATGTTCTTTAGAACCAAGAGTAACTATTTCTGAGATAACGAATGTCGCTAGAATTTTAGACTGCAAGGTGAAGTCTTTTAAAATGTGTCATGTTTGATGGACCAATAGGAAGTCCGTTCCAGTTCACGGTTGGACCAATCACAGACGGCGGTGCCAACAAGGTGCGTGTGTTGGGCCAGGGCATCCAGAGAGGCTACATCAACTGCAACAACGAGTTCAACATCTACACCCGCGAAGCCGGTGCCGGAAACCTCTCCATTGCCATTGAGGGCCCCAGCAGGGCTGAGATCGACTTCGAGGTTGGCTACTTATTTTGGAATTCAGTAGTTTACACACACCCTGCTTATTTTTCACCGATTCACCAATATAATTTGAACTAGTAAATTAGTAATATTTAATCATAAATGTATTGTTTCACTTTGTTTTGCAGCTGAAGATAACCTTTAATAAACACAGCCAATATGAACTAAAAAGGGGTAAATTTTAAGTATTCTTGTCAGGCTGAGTCACCATCTGCATTCCAAGTTCCAAAGCAGCTTGTACGTGAATATTTCTTCAATCAAAATTCCATTTTATTGTCGGAAGTGAAGATATTTTTCTCACACAAGGGATAAAGCAAAAGTCGATTCAGAGAGCCCGTATCGACAACTAGGTTCGGAAAGCTAAAGGGGATCTTGTAAAAAAATTACTAATAATTTTTGGGTAAAATAACTCGACCGCAGAGGCTAGTATGAAATATTGCGATGGTCGAAGATTTGTATAGGTAGCTGAAGTGATCTATTACTAGGTAACGCGTTGGTCAAGAAAGTAAATTAAGTGGGGAACGCTATTATCCTCCCTCTAGCGTACTTTCTAGTTTGCGTCAAAAGTACAGTGATAACTGGCGAATGTACTTTTAGCCGAGACTGCCTGGGATTTTTTTACTTTTAAACGATAGTTAGACTTGGTGTAACAGACAGGGAATAGAACCCGAAAAATTGTTGGTTAATAAAATAAAACCCTACGATCATCAGCAGAATTTCGGACGATTTGTATTTGTCTGCCTCCAGGACCGGAAGGATGGATCATGCCTAGTGTCGTTCCGTGTGTCGGAACCAGGCGAGTACTACTGCTCCATCCGTTTCAACGACGAACACGTCCCCGGCTCTCCATTCTGCCTGAATGTGGAGGATCCCAGTGGATATTACGCCGTAGAGAACCGTCAACTCAGCGTCGCTGCCGTCCAGGATCGTGGACTTCAGGTAGGCTAGCACTCAGCACTTATTTGAAGCCTCTGTGCCTCCTTAATCACCTAGAGAGAGCTCGAATTCGCTTAAAAGTGAGAATTCTAAAGAGAGATGGTTAATGCCTCCTGGTGCCTTTATAGTGGACAGCTACTCTGAGATTCTCCTAGGCAAGACGCCTTTACCAGAGCGTTTATTACGAAGCCCTGGGCCGTTTCGCACACCCACGCAATTGGGTGCGGAGGTACGACCTCTCAGGTCACGTAGGATTAAGCAGGGCCACTAAAAAATCCATGAAACTGCTCTCCATTGAAAACAGGAAATGGCAACCTACATCATTAAATCGGAAACGACCACCTATAACTCCAGGTAGACAAATGGACGTTTGCTTGGTAGAAATCCAATTAGTTGAGTGAAATGTAATGTCGGGCTAATTCTGACACCGAAGTAGAAGCATAAATTAAAAGTTCCCCAAGTTTCACCCCCTTGGCGTGTATATACTTGAACTATCACGAGTTTATTGCCAACTGGTTGCGCAGCGGAGATCTCTAACGTCTCGACAGGAAGTCTAGACGCCTGTTTGGCCAACTCCACGCCTTGGTTTTATCTTCTCGGAATTGAAAATAATGACATCTTTGGTGCCGCAAGAATTCAGCTCTGTTTATGCCTAGTGAGCGGAAGTGTTAATTTGATACATTCATTACCGCACAAACCAGCTTCCGGACAAGCTGACTGAGCAGACTTAAAAAAGGCCAATGACATCATGTCATTTAAACCGTTTCATTCCTTATTTTCACCAAATATGACAGTTTAAAGATCGCCAACTCAGTCGAGGTGACACCGCTAAAGGAAATGTACTTTGCGTGAACAGCTTAAAACATCTTGAAAAAGAGCCAAATACCATTTATTCCTAATGCTTCTTAAAGATGGAAAATCGTAAGTGGATAAGGAGAATACTGCCTTAATTTCTCAAATGATTTGTCCGAAAACAACATGATCGATGGTGGTTTTCCGTGATCCAAAAGGTGTCAACTAAGATGACATAATTTAGGAAGGGGTATTTTATGAGGTGTTATACGGTTAATAGACAGCGCATTTAAACAAAAAACTTAACTAATTGTGCAGTTGGCTGAGTGGTGAATGGCATCGTAACCACGATCAATGAGTCTCTGATTATAGGTGATTCTTGGATAAAACGTTTTAGTGCATCAACTCTCTAAATTTAACACTCATAGTCCAAAAATATATGCCTTTGAAAACTTGAGTTTGGTGGCATTGTGAAAGTTCCACAATCCTCTGGAGAGTCATTTAAAATGACTTGAAAAAAAGTGGTGAATTTATCAACAAATTTCTCTCCATCAAGTCAAATTGAAAGGAAAACACCAGCAATCTAATTTGGCTTTCTGAAGGTTTTTTGAAAGTTTGAAAGACATGTGAAATTGGATCACCCAGCATTGAAATTTCACCTTCAGGGAACAGTCATCTAGAAAAGTGACTGTTTCAGTTTGTCGACTGGTGAAATCTACTGCAAAACGTGTTATGTCCAATTGTAGTTTAATAGGCACCCCCAAAAGCGAAGGTTCATTATCCTCAGTAGACAACTCTCCTTTGACAGTCTAGACGGTTTAACGCACGTCGAAAGGAGGAGGACTCGGTTCCTTTTAATAAAACGTACTTCCCACTGGCAAGAATCCATTCAAATACAATCGCAAAAGCTCTCAAAATTAGTTTGTCTGGGGAAGGGAGGAATACAGACCCCTCTTTTAACCGGGATGGTTTATGGTGCCTCATAAGATTCGCTTACCTCGCGCAAAATCAACAGGGTTTCTAGCAAACGCAGAGACTAGCTAAAGAGTGAGTTTCGTAGGTAAGAACTCCCGTTTGCGCAAAATAGCGGAAACATCATAATAAAAATAAATATTCATATGGTGTAAGTGCGTCCACCTTTTGCTGCAGCCAAAGTCGCAGCCAACGAACAGGAGGGTGTTTTAAATGAAGGATCGGCTTAAATTCCTCTAGAAACAACAACTCCTTCTCTTTCAAAGGCTGCGCCAAGCATTCTAGTAGGTTCCGCTGCACCAACGTCTGCAGCCATACGAGCACCAACAATTTGGCCTCTGAAAGTCGAGAGGTCTGCCACTTTTGAATACCTTTAAAACACTTATTTTAAATAAACATATTGAAATAACATGTCCAAAGATTATGATGCCCAAATCTTAGGTGGTTCCACTAATTTATCCACCACTTGTATGTCTAATGGACTGACCACAAGGTAATAAGAGGCAAAAACGGTATTGTGTTAATATCTACCCAGCCATATTGCCGTATTCATCTCCCTCAAACGCTGTTAGGAGCCACTTTCCTGGTTACATTTATGGAGATTATTTGCCCCGATTATCGCGAGGGCTATAAACGTGGGGATAATCACGCCCACAGAGTGGGATTTGTGTGAGTTTGTGTGTGTGAAGTCTTCTTCTACTCGAGTCCATATTTGCCAAACTCTATATGCATATAAACCATAGCTCCCAAACATTTGTCTGTGTGGAATGTTTATAGCTGCAGGCATAAAACCCACTTGGTAGTAGTTGGGCTTGGAGATAGAGCTCTCGCGCGCAGAGCTGTGCCGCTGAAAGGGAGGGAATTGTCGAAGGAAGCCGACCTCTAATTACAGACTCCGCGACTCCAGCTCTTCTCTCTTTTACCTCAGATGTTATTCTCTCTCTCTCTCTCTGTGCGGTTGTTTGCGGGTTTTGTCTCCTTTATACTCCATAAATGTCACGCGTACTACTCCGTGTTTGATAGTATTATGGGTCTTAAAAGTTTAGTCGTTTTGATTATACGGTTTTAGTTGTGGGTTGAAGCTTTGCGGTGGATCAGTTAAAAACACCCGCGGGTTAAAATTTCGAGAATTTTGTAATCGAATCTCTTATGATGTTTCTCTATCTAAAAGGTAGTGATATCAAGCCTTTTATTAAAAAACTAAGATACCGGTCTTAATAATCGATTCACAACCCCCCTGAATTTCATTTGTTTTACTGTACCGAAATTCGCTCAAACATTTGCTCAGTTTATGGAGAAGAAAGTGTGAATGATGGCGATTTCACCCTCCACGAAGATGAAGATGAGGCTGGACTTCTAGTTGATTCTAAGAATGGTAAACTTTTGGAAACACCCTCCGAAGAAGCTTATCTTGCCTTATCAGTTGGGTGGGGATTGACCATCAATGCTTTGTTTAAATGTTAATCGTCATCAACTCGATAAACCTGGAAATTAGGCGTCAAAACACCCCTATTGGTCGGCACCAAGGTCACCGGTTCGTTTTCAGATCGGCGTGCCAATGGCCTTCACCGTGAACTACTCCGGCGCCAGAGGCCGCCTGAGGGCCTACGTGGTGACCCCATCGGGTCGTGAGGAACCGGCTGTGGTGATCCCAGTTGACTCCGAGCAGAATGCCGTCCGATTCACACCACAAGAGAATGGGCCTCACCTGGTCCATGTGCTGCTGGATGAGCGACCGATCCCCGGCAGTCCTTTCCGTGTTCTGGTGGGACAGGAGGACTTCAGCAATCCGGGACTCGTCTCGGCTTCTGGGGACGGGTTGGTTAGAGGCAATGTCGGTGAGTGGATAGGATACACGTCTATCGATTTCTTGAAGTTGAGTGAATTTGGTGAATTTTGAATTCTCATCAGGATAGTGAATAAAGTATCAGATCACTGTGCGAATTACACTTTTTTGATTGGAAGAAATTCAAAGAATATTGTGTAATTTCTAATGGAGCTGAACATTTTTTCCCGGTTAGATGCTTGCGTCGTTAACAGTGGCTTTATAAAGACAGCATGGACGACAGACTTCCATCGGTGGGCAAAGATTCGGTTAGTCTGGAGGTCCAGATATAGTGCAGACTTCTTCCTGAAGTGTGGCCGTAGGATTAAGGGCGATTCCTGCTGTCATACACGTCATACTAGGGCGTATTTGACGTGGTCAGCAATTCCATGTAGGTATCTCAATCCATTGTGGGCCTTTTAAACATTGGATTGGTTTTCCAGTGTTCATGGGAGAGGGAGACTCGTGCATCTACTCTAAACCTTTTCTGTGATGAATCAAGTGTATCAGAGTCACGATTCATTCTTCTAGATGTCATCACCAATATGAGTGCTTAAGAAGCGTTTAAGAAGGGGGGCTTAGCGTGTGAACATCCTTGACACCTCTGGGAACGCAAATAAAGCAAAATTTCCCATGCTTTGAAGGAAAGTCGGTGCGAAAATGCAGGCACTTTTTGACTTAGAATTCCTATTTTTGATAGAAGGAAACCCTAGGCAACGATACCAGGTATCAAAACAATCTCAGCCCTATGGCTTCCGGATCTAGCCATGTTATAACCAGGCTTTGATTCCAGAGAGAGAGAGAGAAATAGCTGATACCAGGTCTGCTATCCTCTGTCTGGATCTGGTCCTTATTGCGAAATTCATAACTTATTTTTAAAACTGCAATTAATGCAGGTGTAAATACAATCTCCACTCTATTACCTCCGGATAGAACAGGGCTCTAATCTGGTTTTGATTCCGCTGAGAGCCTATAGCGAAATAAATAGTTTTTCGATTTAATTAAAACTGCATTTAATCGAAACACAATGTTTTTTGTTATTCTGGTTCATTTTATAATCGATTTCGGATGGTTTCAGGCGAACGAAGCCGCTTCTTCGTGAACACGGCTTCTGCCGGAAGTGGAGCCTTGTCAGTGACTGTTGACGGACCAAGCAAGGTGCAACTCAACTGCACTGAGCGTGCTGACGGCTACGAGTTCAGTTACACACCCTACGCGCCTGGTAACTACAACATCAGCATCACCTACGACGGCCAGCCCATCGCTCAGTCGCCGTTCCGCGTAAGTCACTTAACACTTGGCAGTGGTGCGGTGATACTGAGCAGACCCGCTACAAGCCAGTGAGAGTGCCCGCTCTTATCAGGATGATTTAAGCATTTCTGAAACCGTTATGCTGTTTTTGATTGGCCATGAAATCAATTAATCAAATACTTTCTCGATTTAAAGAAACATCGACGCTAGAATTAGTCATAAAAACCAACACGGACTTCAAAATAGATACTTTCGAAGTAAAATTCGATAGCCAGTGTGTGGTTTTTCCAAATTTCACTGGTCAATAGTAACCAAGTAATAATTTAGAAATGCTAATTAAAATGGGACATGAAAAATTCGAAATCCTAAACTTCAAGCAGGTTTTTTTACTTCTTGTGATGTATTTAATAAACTTCTACCATAGTAGCACGTTAGCTACTATAGTAGAAGTTGCGAATCTCTGGTATGATTCTAACACGTGGTGCGAAAAAATGCAAAAAGGTAGGTCTAGTGGGACTATTTTACACACCTGGAAAACGAAGCAGGACTTTTAATTTAGAAATTTCACAAATAGTATGAAAAACTAAGCCCACGGCGTTGAATGCGTTTCATAGCTCATAGAAAACCTCAGAATAATTTACTCAGCACTTTACTACGGAACCTATCTGATAGTAAGCAAAGGCAATAAATGAGGTGAAATTCGTGAACGTTTCAGACCAAAAATTCCCCTAATTTAAAAAATCTTTCAAAGACGATAATAACGTTGGAGCTGTATCTACAGCGTAACTAAAAGTTGAGATTCCTAATTAGTCTAATTATCACAAGTAACTGCCATTTCAACCGCAATATTTCCTCCTCGAATTCAAGGCTTACGTGACTGGTGATGCGGTCTACGGTTACACTGAGGACACAACCCAACTGGTGGTGAACACAAACGGGCGTCTGATGACCGGACCCCAGCGATCGATGGGCTACTCACGCGCCGATGCCGTCACGTGCTCTGGCACGGGTCTCACCCAGGCCTACATCGGATCCACCAACACCTTCACTGTCAACGCCCAAAACGCCGGTAAGAATAGCTGAATGCCTCCATGCATGTTGTGTAGTCACTCTTGGATCGGAAAATCTAAGTCACTAATTAATTAGTGACATCAAAGGGGTATGGAAATGCTCCTTCTGGTATCGGTAATACTGGAGTGCTTTTAATGATTAATTAGCACTTTAAATTACCTCTAGAATTAAATTTTAAAAGCAGGAGAAGCTTCTGTATCTGGATGGTTCATGTAATTTTCGTCCCCATTTAAGCAAAGGGGTTAGAAGTGCCTGCTAATAATCCATAATGGATTTCCGGTTTTTACACATAAAATCCAAAACTAAAATAAATAGTCTTATCATTAAACACTTTTCTAAAATCGTTTTGGTTTACCGGAATGCAGATTAGAAGAATCAGATAGTTTTAATGCGTATTTTTATTAGTACTTGATTCCCACGATAGAGGCAATGCCCATCTTAATAATGTGTAGTAAAAGATGCTTTTAAAGAGAATTATTATATATTAAAAACTGAATTCGTCTCAAGCGCTTTAAGTACATCAGAAAATCGAGCGAACTAAAATTGATTGGTTTCAGCATGGAAATGTAACATTTTTTTATATTTTCACAAATTTTGTAGATTTCAAACAGATAAATATTCCCATTCTTGAAATGAATAGATGAATACCTTAGTAGAGTGCCTGTGAGGATATTTCAAAGGGAAGACAAATTCTGAAATGCTTAGCGTGCATGAATGAATTGGATCTTGAAAGTGTTTAAGCGAAAAGAAGATTAAAAGGAAAAGTCTGATATGTCTGTTCATTAAAAATACTTCCTAAAATTTCAGACCTACCACCCAGAGTTCACAAATCAAGAGTGTTCTTTTTTGGTAGCTAGACAGCTAGAGGACTAAGCCGAAATTTAGTTTAAATGAAAGTAAAATGTTGGATTATACAATAGGTATTTAAAATATGGGTTGGAATAACGGAAAATACTCAATTACTCGCAATATTTGGAGCTTGAACCATTTAAAACTGTCCGTTTTAGAAGTAAATGAAATAATGCAGAACCCTAATCAAAAGCCCCATAGGCCAGTTTCCATCAATCAAAAAATTAAAGCAACCAATTAAAACAACCTTTTTCTTTTGTTCCTTCATCCATCCGCCACACAGCAGGTTCGTATCTGGGTAATTATTAGTAGACCTCACCAAAATACATATTAACAGTTGCTACTACTATACCACCTTCATTATCATTATCATCATCATCATCACCCCTCTGTAACTATCATCTAAAATCACTAGGACAGGCGCATCACAGGCTACCCTGGCCTGCTAGTTGGCTAGTTGAAGCATGCATCAGGAGTGAGCGTTGACTAGAGCATGTTTTCCATCTCAAATATTTGGGTGGAATGAATGCCCCTGGATCGGTGTAACTATATCGTAACTGCAGTCTAGCGATATTTGATAAATTTTAAAGTTGTACTATTTACCGAGATCAATCGACAATCAGGTCTGGTGAAATTCACAGAGAAATCGAGAAATAATATGGCAGCGAATTATCAGCTATTCTAAACTGCGCGTAATTTGAACAGTAATTGAGGTAAACATTACTTCTATGCTTAGATTCATTTAAACTAACTGAATTTTTGGCTAAATAAGGAAGTCAAAAATAACCAAGAAAGGCGCATTGGCGTTTGAATCTTTAATTAAATTTAGCAACATGTTGTAAATTGTTTTATTTATTCAGTATTCGAAAATCATATTGGATACAAATCTCAGAGAATATAGCAGCATATGCTTAGAAGATATGTTTATCGTTAAGTAGGTGAATTCTATTCGCAAGTTTTCATAAAGTCCAAATTAATTTATCCATATAGCAGTTGAAATATTTTAAAATTTCGAATATCTTCCTACAAACCAACTTTTATCCAGATTTTACAACATATTCATAATATCAAAGAAATATTTGGGAAATTTACCTCTAGTCATATTGAAAGGAAATTTATTTTAGTTGTTTTTATTCAAAAAATTATCTCACAAGCTCTCCTCTCTTTAAAATTAAATTAAATTGTCGAGTAACGTCGGAAGTAGGTGTCACTTCTAAACTAGAAAAAACCGTAAACACTCACTTTTGTCTGCTGAAAATAAGATGCGCTTGTCAAAACCAGACAGCGGAGAAAACTAGCCTGCCTAGGATTGATTGAATAAGATTCTAATCAAAAAATATCCCGGAATGCCTCTTAGCACCTCGTCGTTTTCGTTGTTGTTGTTGTCGCAAAAGCACGTGCCATTGCACCCAACCCTTACGGTAACCAATCAGATTTAACGTCGACAATGACTCACTGATCAATTGACGAGCTTTTTTTCCCCCGTTCCTCTAGGAAATGACGTCTTGTACGTCGGTGTTTCGGGACCTGTTGTGCCCTGCGAAGAGGTGAACATTAAACACCTCGGCGACAACCTCTTCAGCGTCCAGTACTCAGTTCGCGACCGTGGACGACACTACATCATGGTGAAGTGGGGTGAAACCCACATCCCCGGCAGTCCCTTCATCGTGGACGTGCTCTAAACGATCGACTCACCACGCATAGCCCTTATTTCGTCTTCACCCTCCTCCTCCTCGTCTTTGTCGCTGCTACAGATTATCGATTTTGCTCCCAACTCTCTCTCTACTCATTAACCTCCGCCACGGCTTTCGAGGTGAATCAAAGCAACACACCTTTCCACCTCCCCCCTCTCCCCTAACCGTTCTGCTCGTGTCTCTCTGCATGTGTGCTTTCAAGCGAGGCTCTAGATTATTTACACCAAAACTACAACTACTAATATCCAACCACTGCTACTGATAATTAATCTGTCAAGTGCACAATCCCACGACACCGTGCCTTACACACACGCCTCCCAACCCCTTTCCTCACCCTCTTTCTCTCCGTTCGACGTGTTTTTGGTGGTGGTTTGGTTCTCTCGTTCTTCGGCTTTTCTGGTTTTGTGCTCACTGCCCCCTCCTACAAAGCAAGTATTACTCCAACAGTAACTATTGGTTTCGGTCAATTTAGTCTTCCAAGCGCGAGAAATAAAGCAAGCGAAGCCTACGTGCACGAGTTGGTGTTGTTGTTGTTGACTGTCATTCAAGGAAGGGAGAGATGTTATCGCCAGCAGGAGCATTTGTTTGAGCAGTGCGGTTGCATGATTCTGGCAGATCTTATGAATGATAAGGCAATAATGGCAACTGTTCGCGTTGGAGGTCAATTATAAGGACATTATTGTCTTTTTCGTCTTGCGGAGAGAGTGCTGTTATTAATTGGCCTTTCTTCAACAAAAAGATGCGCCGTAATGCCTCCTTTATCACGGCAGTAGATAGGTTCCAGGACTTCGAAGTAGGGATACTATTTTTACGGCATCTTTTCAAGGCGTGTGTTGAAACATCCAGTACATACAGTACTGTCGAGGACAATTACTGAGTAGCACCATCCAAAGCGATGGTTTAACTGTGAAGTGGGTAGGAATTACTGTATTTATACCTATATGAATTGGACAAAATAATGGAAACATCTTGAAAAATCAAATCAAATGTTGCTTCTTTCGACTTGTCAGAGAAAATCACATTTGTCCACTGCTTGAGGTGAATAATTCTGGGGATTTCTATTCTACCACTCTAAACACTTTGAAGTGTTCACACGCCTTGCACTCGGGCAGTAATTCATAATCGATTTATTTTCTACGTACCACCTTTTTCGGTTGAGCAACTGCGGTTGAGAGAAGTGCGTGACGTTTGTCCACCGTGTTCTTAAACACGGCCATAACGCGTACCTCTGAAGTGGCTGACTGAGTCATTCGAGGGTTCTTCTACAGCCCGAGGTCCGACCATATATTGAATTTGTCGATCAAGTCCAGACCGAGCAGATTTGTCCTCTGGATGGAGACGTAACATGCCGTATTGCACGAATTAGTATTGACTCTTACCCGACAACGTATAGACCCTAAAAGTGGTATTGAATTACCGGAAGCATTGAATATGTTAACTTTTGGTTTCTCCAGTTTCGGTCTTCCGAGTTTAATCCATGAATTTGCTGATATCATCGTGACATCTGAGCCCGTATCCAATCGTAGTGCATCTTGACCCCATTTATGATTACAGCGACAAATCTCCGCCTGTTCTTTGTCACTTGTAGACTGGTACGTAGGCCATTCGATTGCACTTCGTTGCGTCCCGTACGATGGCTCAAAGTGGGGCTCTTTCGTTTGGTTATATCGCAAAACCCATAATTGTGGCCTTATTAAACTGGTTGCACAAGTGATTGATGAATGGACAATCTCGATAGAAGTGGAATTTTCCGCAGAACTCACAATAAAGTAACCTCTTTGGCTAGCTTTCACTTTTTGTTGGGCCGTTCTGAGCCCTTGCCAGGAATGATGTGGGTCCTGTATTGAGCACCAACTTAGCGTCTTCCACGATATTCTGATATCGAACAAAGGAATCCGCTAGCTCTTGGACAGTCGTGTCGGGATTCTTGTCCAGGGTAGTCATGAGTTGGGCTCGGACGGAAGATAACTCGGGTTATGATATGAGAAACGGCTGAACTGGAACTCGGAGCAGAGTTTGTTGACTCCTGTTGTGTAGTCTCTAATATTTTCTCCAGACACCATCGAGACTTTCGCGCACTGGAAACGAGAATTAAAAAGAGATTTTTCGCCTGAATATAAGATACGTAGAATTGCAATAGTCTCATCTTTATAGGAAGAATGCTATTAATAAAGAGTTCGAGTGCTCTGTTATGAAGACGCCGTGGAAGTAAACGATTCCTCGTCGATTCCGACATGTCCGAAGACATTAAGTCTATGGTATCTGAGAACTGCTGTCCAAAGATGGATCAAAAATGGGGATCTGATCAACGATTTCATCTGTAGTTCTCGTTTGCTTATTTAATGCGTTAGTTAGGGTCACGAGAAGATCTTCAATCTCACCTGCGTCGCCATAATGTAAAGTACGTAGTTGCTACACTACCTAAAGTGGTCTGATTAATATGCGTTATGTTCGATAACGGCCACAAGAGACGGGACGCGTCGTAACTCCAAAGTTTATTCAGCAAAGTGCCAGGCGTCATAGTAACGACTTAAACAATAGTACATATTATACAGATAATAAGGAAAGATAAATAATTATAGTTCAAGATAATTGGAAAATTATAAATGTAATTTTCTGGAGATACAACATGACAAAATAGGCCAGTTTCAACCAGCGTAATCTATCTGCCTGCTGATTGGACAACAGAGACTGAATCATGGTTACTTATCGATAATTCTAGGGACCAGGAATCGGTGCTTTAGCAGTAGAAATGAGCAGCCTTGAAAATGCATCATACTAAGCTTTTATCGATTCGTAGCAGGGAGATTGCCTTGATCGATCGATGGTTGAGAGATCGATTTTTTTAGTACGCCTGGATTTAGAACCGCTATTTCTAGTCTAAGTAAAGTGTGCTCGATAAAATTGAAATGTTGGATGGATTCTTCATGTCATCGCATAATTTACGTCTGAATTTGGAATGAATGAATCAAATGACCAAATGTCACATGTAATTAGACACACAATAATCATTGCAGTCTCCCTGATCACCTATGACTTCCTTCCATCTACTAGCAAGCGAGGTACCTTGGTATGATTTAAAGAAGTGACAAATGTCACTTTCTTCCAAATAAGTGTGCATGAAGATTTTCTGACGCGACTCTTGCTCTATGGGGGGTCGTGCATTGTCTTGATGCGACACCATAGCAGCCTTTGAGGAACACTAATTATGGTTTGATGGAGAATTGCAAGTGCCTGACTTCTGCAGATCAAGAGATCGAAAACGGTTTTCCCCAGGACGGCGTAAATTTGACAGGCTTCCAATTTGATTTAGTCTTGGTAGAAATTCAAAATGAAATAAATGAATCAGACTCTGAAGCCGTGTAATATGTTTTCATACAGTTTATTCTAAAAATCCAACACAGACTCAGTTTCACAAGTTTTGGCTATAAAAATTGGAAAAAAAACAAATGCATTTGTGGACTTTCCAGTCTGACAATATATCCTATATGAGAAGCAAGAGTTGAATTTTTCCAATGCATGTTTAAAATGTACCTTGAAATATGGTTTTCTTGCTATATAAGCTAGTGGTTAATAGATACTACATGCACAGAAGGGACTTTTAATCTTATCTGACTAGGAAAAAAATATTCTCAAGAATCCAAGTTAATTTGTCTTCACCATCAGATTTACAGGAAGAAAATCTTAAATAAAAAATTAGGCGGGTCGACGCAATGTTTCCTCTCCGCCCTTCCATTAAGATTCACCAGCAATTAAGATGATAAACACAACTAGTGCTTTTCACTGAAATAAAAACAACAATAATAATGCTTGATTAATTAATTAATAAAAAACTCAAGTGATTGCAAATCGGTTGTTTGGTGCTTCTCCGACCCAGTGACAGGAAATCGAAATTAAATGACACTAATAACAAACGAAAATACGAATCCGCCTTACCTTGAGACACTGAAGTGGAGTAAATAAAATTGGCGAAACTGTAAGGGAAAACAGAAAATGACTTTCTTTTTCACGATTTTAAGAGTTTTTAGTAAACATCACCAAGTGGCTTCATAATTACTTGAAGTTACAATAAATTTCTAGCCTTTTTTTGATATAGAAACTTTGTGGGAAAGGAAGATGATTAACTTGCAAAAAGTGTGAAAGTTTTCAAATCTAATTTCTGAAGGTTTTTTTAACATTAACAGTGATTGAGACTGAAGCGTTTTCCATCCACAAAAACGACGCAACTGTCGTTTTCAATCAACCGAGAAACAGTAAGACCTAATAATAAATATATCATAAATTACATAAAACTAACTTCAAAATCATGTGGTGATTTTTTGGAAACAAAATTATTTTTCAGCAATGCACAGTTTGTCAAAACGTCAGAATATCAGAATATCAAAGTACCTTTGCAATTTCTTGAAAAATAAATCATATAAATAACCGGAAAATGCTTTTTGAGATGTATGTCATTTTGAAACTTTTAATTCAAAGTTTTTTTCAAATAGGCAGTTGATAATTTTCAAATACGACTAAATAATCCAGGTGTGTTTTTGGAAATAACCATTGCCAAATGATTTATCAAATAATCAGAAAAAAATATATCGGAAACTTCTCTTCTCATAAAATTGAGGATTCAAAAGTACACTTTAAATTGAAGTTTGGCACTTTTACATGTTCGATATGACAATTTCCCTATAAATGAACTCTTTACATAGAGATTTAGAGAAACTACCGGAGAAACGAACAACTTCTGATTGTACAGTTCAGAAAGTAAAATAAAATACCGTTAACCTACCAAAGTCTTAAGTGAAAGCGAAAGCGATGGTATTTCTAACTAGTTGGGAGATAAGGGAAGTGATTGACTGGGCCCTGAATGAGCGCTCCAGGAGCAAAGTTTATTCAACGAAGTGCCAAGCGTCATAGCAACGACTTAAACAACTGTATACATTAAACAGATGGCAACAAAAGGGAAATGAATTATATTTTGAAGGAATGAGATAGAGATGAGGAGATGACGGCTCTCACAATTCATTAGGGGCCCGTTTTTTGAGTTTAGAACTTGTCCAAGGTTGCGGTGATGACGTCGAATAGGTCGTAGGTTTGAACTCAGCTCGATTGCTCATTCTTCAACTGCTTAAAACTTTTCAAGAGCTGCTTTAAGTATCTTATCGTTTCTAGTCGCTTCATTTCCTTTTTTAAACTCCATAACAGTTGTTGGCCTGGCTCAGAAATATTAGACTATAGCTGAGCCAAGCAGATGTCATCTCAAGATCTGAGACTTGCGATTTTGCTTCTTTATGAGCTGTTGCTTCACGAAGCAGCTCATAATCAAACTAGAACTGGATCTTGTCCGGTTCTCTCTTTATCTCCACCTTCAGTGAGTATGACAAACCATCTTTTGCAAGTTCTTGCATCATCCACATATTCCTCTCCATGCCTTGAATGACGGACTCATAAAATATTGTGTGCCTCAACGGTTTCACGGGTTCTCCCATGCTACTAGGATATTAAACAAACAAACTTTAATTATATTGTTATTAATGCCATTCAATTAAAGGCAAAATTGACACAGAACTTGTGAGGTGGCCTGATATACTGAGATAATTTTTAAAAGATTCAACAAATGCATAAAACCAGAAATATCACAAAGTAAGCCTTAATCCATGTCTGAAGACTCTTCAAAATGCATCAGTAAAGCTGAATCTTCTGTTTAGAAGTTTACCATTTTCAATAACTTAGCTCTCAGTTTCACAACGATTGCTGAGCGCATGCATTTGGGGGCGGAAGAAGCGAAAGATAGGACGCCCAAGTGTTTTGGTGGTTATGGCACCTTTCCTATGCATTATGCAGACTGAAATACAAAGGCTTCAAAGAACTTCCTTCCAATTATGGTAAATTATTAATAGTTATGGAACTTCAGCAGACAAAGTTTATATAATCCAACAAAGTACCACAGCCCATTGAGTGGTCTGGAGTGACAACTTTGGTTTTAAATTACGTCATAAATGTTAAACAAACTTAATGAAATGTCTGCCATACCTTTGAAGGCAAGAAAATTTGGCTTATTGCGGACAAGTTTTGAATTATTGGAATACAATTAAAATTTTTTCGCCTCAAAATAACTGTCTTCAAAATCCATATTGTAATAAAACAAAGTAATTATTAGTAAAAAAGTTGGCTTTAGCATTAATAAAATCTCGCTATTATTATTTAATAATGTTAAGCCGATTTTTAATAATTTGGGGGTTTTTCACCACCGCACCAGATTTTTTTAGCAAGTTTTGCATTGCATTACAATTTTGTTGGGTGAAAAGTTTTTCCCCAAGAAAGCGATTATTAAAATAAATAAACTGTCTACTTGTTTCCTATAGTATAAAATCCCTTACTGAATAGATAAATAATCATACCTTTTCGAAAATAGTTTTGTAACATTTTTGTTATCATTACGAGGCGAAAATGTAACAGGAATGAATGTTACTTGCTTAGAAATAATGACACACTGCTCCAGTTAAGAAAGCGAAGACATTGTTGCAATTTTTTCGACAATTTTTTCACAATCATACTACATCCTTACAAAGTAGTATTTAGTTTATTTTAAGGCCAGAATAAATTGTAAATGGTGCAGTTAGATTCTTAAGGAATATATATTAAAATTTAATCTGGAATTAAAACTAAATTCTCTATCTTTTTAAAAGAAATCATCGATTAGTAAGATGTTGCTCTAATATTATTCTCGCTTCAAGAATCAATAGATTATGCATCCAAACAAAGGACAAACTTCAAGTAATAAGGGATATTTGTAAACACAATTTTGGAACAAGAAATGCACTTATAGAGAGACCTCCGTAGTTTTTAAAAAATTGTTTACGGATTTTAATGTGGAATGATACAGTTTATGAAATCGACTCATTAATAAATTAACTAAATGGTTTATGTATTTAATTATGTTTTCGCATTTCAACATATCTATTTTGCGATTCCATAATAATTGCAATTCAGCCCCTGAAAAAGCCTTAGTTATCATTGGCAATTCGAATTACAAAGTTGGTATTTTGAAAAATCCCTTTATTCTAATAATAAACCCACGGACAGTTAAATTCGTTCCGGTCTTAAATTTAGCAACTTATTTTGAGGCTGAGCCAATTAATTCCAAACAATGAAATGATAAATAGTGACAGTTTAAAAAGCCTAGTTGAAGTCCAACAAGACACTTCGCCAGTAATAATTCATTAAATGACTTGCATTTTCCCAGAGACCAGCGTTTCAATTGGCCAATCGTCCCCACCAATGAGAATTCTCGGAGGATGAGAAGAGCTCATCTGGCCATCAGATTTTCAAAGTCTTGAGCGCTAATCATGCCAGCAGAATGAAGACGGTGGACGAATTCGGAATCGTCAGAAGAGACCTTCCCCAGACCCTGACCCTGCCAGCACCTCCCCACACCCCGTTGAATCAGTCCCTTAGTGTCCACCAGCATCTGAAGAAAGTGACCCACGAGTTCATGCTCAATAATCAGGAGTGTGTCCCCACTGGGAGGGCCTTCCAAGATCAGTATTGTTTTAATGAGGTGAGTGAGAATTTGAGCGGGAAGGCCGTCTCCCCACCCATGCGCTCTGTGCCGGCCCTGGAACTGAGGGAGACCACACAGAACATCTCGGGGGATTTGTTGGCAGTCGCGAAACCATCTCAACAAACTCAGATCATCACGTTGGCTCCCCAGGCAACTAAATTTACGGTCAGTTCAAAGTACTCCAATCCGGAGTCGTTCCGGGCCTTTCGGAGAGAGGCATGCAAGAGAAGGTGGCTGACGTAAGTTTTATTTTAAAAAATTAGCCGAAATAATGACAAAATATTTGGCAGATCAAATACTTTAGCATTGTTGTCTGATTGCCCCTTATTTCCAATCAACTATTCAAACAAAAATAGGAAACAAATTGAATAACCCTGATTAAAAAATAAGACTATTAAAATAATTATCCGGCTTTTATACAAATTATGAGCATGAAACACAAATCAATCTCCTTTTAAGTTTTAGGTGTTGCTATATTGCCATTTCGTTACAACAAATAAAAAATTGAAACAAATGATTCAATCTTTAAAATGTAAAAGAATTTTAAGAGTATCCTTTTTTATAAACAACTTTTAGAAGTTTTAATTTCATCACTATGAGGTGGGATAATTATAAAGCAAAACCTAGGTAGATTTCGTCGTTTTAAGAACTCCCTGTCATCCAAATTCCTTTAATCTTCAGAGAGGAAATATTTCCTTTCATTGCGCGGAAGAATCGTGCCGTTACGAAATATTCTTTCTACTAAAGTCGTAGTTGTAATCAGATGTAAGAAGTTCATAAAACGGGTTTGCACTCTGCCTAATATTAAAGCACCATTTACGATTACCGCAACTTAAAAACAACTTAAAAACTTGGGTTTTTAATTAAGTTGTCAGGAAACGATGCCTAGTCTTTACTTCAGCATCGAATGCGACTTAAATTTCAAACACCCTCCACTGTGTTTTAGAGTCACTTAAACGTAAATCAACTAGGTCAAACGCGTTAAGCCATGCATTATCGAGGTAAAGATGAGCGCTCGGACGATATCACCATTGGACGCGAATTTGCCGCGTACAACTGCGTAAAAGGCACTGTTTTCGAGCAACGATAATTAAAAGGCAGCATTGGATGCCAGACATGCCTGGATTTGATTGTGGAGTTTCGACCAATGAAGTAAATAGCAGTGACTGATTTAAACATGATATCTTTTTCAAAAAAGACAAATATCTACATATTATTCAATAAATTAGGCCCCATTAAATTAAATTTTTTATGCATACGCAAAAAATGCGTATGCTTTCAAGCTGCTTATCGAGATATTGAAACCCTTGCTACCGCGCACAGATAGAACGTATTTAAATATGATCCTCCAAAAAGAACTATTACTCAAGTCCAGATGAGTTCTTCGATATTTTAACAATAATACCAATGCGAACCTAAAAAATTTATTTCGAATAAGATGTAATCGTTAGGTGATATTCATTTCGGAAATTCCAAAAAGGCTTGATCTACCTGAACATGCTTTACTTAATAACAAACAACGATTTTTCTTCCAAAAACTAACAAAGTTTATAATATAAAAAGAGCCTAAATAACATAATTGTAATTTCCGTCTGTCTTTGTTACAATCTCACTGCTTCCATATCAATAGTTTAAAGCTTAACTTTTCGATGATTGGTATTAGCTAACGATTTCATAATGTTTTTTGGAAAAATAAATAAACAGAATTCAACTGAAGACCGGCCTTAGTATTTTTTAATCTCCACCTCTTAATTAGTGTCTTTATTGAGTGCATTTAATCCTCACAAGTGTTTATTTTCGGCTGCGTTCAGTAGGAATCACGAGAGGAGGAATTCCATTCCATAAACCCCTCTGATAAATTGGCTTCAAGTTAAATTTTAACCTGACAACTCTGATTACTATCATATGCCAACAAACTTGAGGAGATGTTTAGTTTTATGTGGGCCAAAAACCAGTTTTCGTGCTAACAGCGCAGGGATATTAGTAGTGCCACCTTTTTCTAAGTGGTGGTGACAGTCTTGAGTTGAAGATAGCATCGCCGACTGACTCCCTCTCTCTCTCTCTCTCTCCCTAATTTGGCTTTTTGCTTCTGTCCAAAGTGTTTGCAATATTACTTAATGCCGGAATACTGACGTCATCGACTATTCTCAGCCCCACGAGTAGTACATGAAGCACTTAACTGAATTACCTTTTGGGATGTAAATGAGCACTTTAGTATTTACCGGTCTTAAATATCATCTAGCTTCTTTGAAACTCATTGCGGAGGAATTTGGCTTGTTTCGTGCAAATACTTCATTCATCGCATCTTTTACTATTATAGCCTCAGTGTTTTGAAGTTAACTCAGCTCAAGTGCTGGACAATCTAAACTATTGTAGATTCAAGAAACCAACCTTGGAGTATCCAAATAGATTAGATTTCTTCGGTTTTTAAAAAAATAAATAACTCAAATAAACACGAGGTCATGACTAAGTTGTTTTTAATGAGAGTTTTACAAACATTTAAAATTTATAAGCTTTTAATTAGAATCTACTGCATAACCTAAGTGAATTTCAAGAATAAGTCACATTGGAACAATAATTAATTATAATTGAATTCTATAAATAATAATGGGTGGTGCTCGCTCTTACAACCATGTAACGAATGTGCTCCCATGTAACTTTTCGATATTCCCTTATCTTTTTTTCTGAAAAAAATCAATCCTCAAAAATGAAGGTAAACTGACTTGATGCAGTGTAGCCTAAGGAGAATAGGACAAATAACCACCATCAATTCACATTTGCAAAATCTGAATTTATCAATATGGGCTTAATTACTCTAGGTAGGTGAGTTTCTAGTGAATTTTGCATAACCTCGTGGTAGTTTTTTGTTTAAACTTGGCATCTGACAGCCACTCATTCAAACCATCTGTTCATTCAAGTGCCCAGGAGTCGTGCATCTGTAGACGCATTAAATGTAGTTGAAAAGACAAAGATGGCGCGCTTTGACAAACTGTGAATAATGACACCATTTTCAGCAGTTTTTTGAAATATTTGTTTTATTTATTAGGGATATTGAAATTTTACCATTAAAGTGTCCTCTATTTCATTTCACTTTTTGATCCAATTTTCTACTTTAGTTCAAAGAAGGCATAATGACAAATATGAATATAACTAATTCTGGCATTTTACTACAATCTCTCGATTTATTTTGATGCTTTTAAATAATTACAAAATTAGCTCAACAAAGTGTCTTTGTTTCCATTATAATTTCAGTCTAATTGCCTGCTTTCGACTTCAAGATTTAAAAAATTGTATTCACTGAAAATCGACCAATAAGAGACGATTTGTTTGAAATATTAAACAACAACCTGAAATATGTTTACTTACTAATATCCGACTAAAGAAAATGAATTTTCAAAATATTTCGAGAGACGTTAGAAAATAATTTATTTTTACAATATCTTTAAGGTGAAGAATATTTCACAAATAACCAGGATTCTAACTAAAAATGGTTTTGACGTTTTGATGAAATATTCAAAGTCCAACTAAATAATGTCATCTACATTAAAGGCAGTTGATTTTAAATATCATTTAACATTTTTAAATTAATGTTGTGCTTTTCTCTTAATTCATTTACAACTTTTACGTATTTATGTAAAAATTGTGGTCTTAGCAGTTGATTATAACTCATAATGGCCTAAATGAACTGTTTGTTCTATGAAAGCTGTGCATTGTAAATTTAATTGATATTTGTGCAAATGCAGCAATAAACAATTTCAACGTTTTTTTCAAGATAATGAGTACTTCCACGAATTCCTAAGATTCTAAACAGAAATTTGTTGATATACTTTGTAGTCGCGTCAGTGCATTCCTGGCTGTTACCTTGGTGATGATTTGCCTGGCATATCAGATCTGCGCCTGGTCAAGTAGGTGGCAGAAGCGGCGGACATTCCTGCTGGTCCAACGAACAGAACATCGGGACTTCGATGAAGAACCCTTCAGCTTAGTCAACATCACTATGTGCAATGCAAATCCATTTCGGTTAGCAAATTTGCTGCCCTTAAAAATACATAAGCCACAGGATACGATAAATGCTTGAAATTCTACAAAATGAAGCCGATTAACTAAAAATGGAATGATCAACTCCAAAACAGCAAAATTTTTTCCTCGATCAGAGAATTGTTTTTCTTTTTGGGGATTTGAGCAAAACAGAGGTTTTCCTAAAGCCGAGTGAATTTTTTGCATTTTTGACTTGTTTAACCTCGTTAATTTCACTGATTAAAAAAAGTTTTGAGACATTTTAGATCTACCTCGCAAATTATGACATTCTGGAAGATTTTATTGTATAGAATATATATTTAAAGAAAAAATTGTTTGTAAAAAATGTTGAGTTATTTTTGTAGCGGCTTCCAATTTCCCAGACAGACGAAATCAGATTGCAAATGCTCAAGATTTTCAGTTGTAAAATTCCCATTGTAGATACAGGAGTCTGTCGTTCCGACAGAAACTCACATTAAAGTGGCGCCAATTTCAATAGCACTTTACTCACACACTTCGAATTTGAATTTTGAGCCCTGAAAAATCCTAGAATTCGGGATATTTTAAAATTTGCAACTTACTGTAAGCAGCCTCTCAAAAATACACTATTTTGTAACAATATTTGAATTATGGTGTTTCACTTAGTTCGAAAACCAGTAAAATAGGTATTTTCAATAAAATCACTTATAAAACATGTGAATAAATAGCTGATGATAGGTAAAAATATTTGATATTAATTTTATCAACCTCAGAGAATTTTTTTGTTATATATTATTTAGATAGGCATGCGGAAATATATTGGCCTACATGGCCTTGAAATCATGCAGTTTATCATCATCCTATTTAGTAGATATCTATATATATATATTTCTGAAAGATAAATATTCTATAAAGCAGGCAATAAATCCATCTACCAAATATGCCGACCAAACTCCAAATAAGTATGGAGAGATATTATCAGGGGGGTAAAAAGAAGCAAAATGACTCTCTGCAACCCGTTTAGACTTGGTTTAAATCTCACCAAATATTTTTGTGCCTTCTGGACTCGAAGGATTCTGTCACTGTGAAATGCGAAAATAGAATTTAATACTATATTTATTCGCAATTTTTGAGCGGGTAAGTGTGTATTGCTGATGCCTATTGAATACCTTCATAATTTGTACAGAAGTAGATATAATAAAAAAAATATTTAAAACCGCAAAATTGAATCAAAAAAATTTGCTTGAACAAATAAAATAACTTTAATTTTTGTCTGCAACATTGGATTTCTGATTTCAGAAAATCTCTGAATCTATGGCTCTTTAAGATTCAATAGCAATTTAAAAAAATTTCCATAGAAAATTTAAAAATGCTATGAAATCCAATGGTAACACGAATTAAAAAAAAAATTTTAAGTTATAATTGACGGAATTTTTGGAGGTTTTAAAATTAATTTATAAAATAGTATTTTCATGTGCAATCTTCCTTACTTTAAATAAATAAATAAATTCAAGACTAATTTAATTTATTTTGTCAATTCTATAGTATCTAGAATGCACTTTTTTATTTCAAGTAACTTTTGGGTTTTATTTGTAGGGGATCGGCGGTATTTGAGCTGCCGAGTGGAAGTTACCTCTACGACACTCTGACTGGGATCCGAACTGGGGCAGTGCGAGTCCCAGATTTCGCCAAAGAACTCAGCAAACAGAGCCTCTCAACACTCATCACCATCTCCCATCACCTTCCCGACATGCTGAAAGAGTAAGCGCTCTCTCTTTAACCGGCCAATCAGCACTGTCGGTAAAATTTTAGGTCTAGCAAGATTACGATTAATACCGGTTCTTTCAGGTTATCCCATAAATTGTTTGTAAATTTTACTTTTTAAATTAATTTAAATTTAACTGTTGCTCTATATTGTTTAATGGAACAGCCATTGAGAAGCTTGTCCTGCTTCATCGGTTGAGGAGCCGGCAATTAAAATTAGTTTTAACAACAAAAATATTCATGATAATATTTGAAACTCGAAACAACAACCTCAAGTCTTGAAGTCGAAACTGACATTTGTGAGTCCTTCGAATCAAATACAGAAGAACTGTACAATAAAAAAGGCATTTTTAAGCTTTTCAGTAGAGAGAAGGAAGTCAAAGGATTATTGGAAAACCATATGGATGATTTTGTCTTCAGTTAAATGCTGTAATTTGTTGATTGTTTTATTTAAACAAAATTTGAACAGACTTCATGGGATGACCTAATATTTAATTCCGTTTGCAATATTCTATGTCCTTCACCTTTTGAATCAGTGTACTTTTGGTAGGACTTTGTAAAATAATTATAATTTTAGCAAATTTCATTGATTTTGGATGTCAAGTTATTCTATTTTAACCGGAATGTGAGGATGGATATTTAGGAATAAGCACATATTCAATATCTCTAACAAAATATTAAAATTTCTTTTAACATAATTGGAAAAACAGATAAGAAAATTAGAAGTTCTAGAATCGATTAATTAATTTCCTGGATTACTTAATAGATCAAACTTATTTACTCATTTGTTGCAAATGTGGACAAATAAATTTTTAGCCTCTTTGATATTTTACTTGAAGATGTAAATTCTTTTTGAGCTGTAGTTGAATGGCCTCCATTTACAATCGAATATCCAAGTCGTAAATTGGTGTGCTCACAACTGAATGACATTGCCCATCATCCTTTCAGGATGACTTTTCTCCATTTGCCCGGGAACCAAGACCAACAGACCTAGAATTATTTTCGGCAAGAAATGCCTGGACGACATTACTAAATTCTTTTTTTCCTATTTTGCAAAACGTTGCACAAATTTAATGGTTATATGTCAGAGTAGGAATCCAGCTTAGTTAAAAGACACCAAAAATCACCACGATGATGAAAATTTATTTTGTAACGCAGTCGAAAATATTTTAAATTTAATCTTACTTTTCAAAAAATAACATTCCCATATAACTTGTTAGTTTTCAATCAAATTGGCTGCTATTTTTCTTGGAGATTTCCAGATTAAAAAAATCATAAATGCCGCACCAGTGGCAGTGATGACTAGAAAGGACAATTTTCAAAAAACTTTGTAAAATAAATTGCCGAAAGCTAGTTCATGGGCGTTGACTCTCAAAAAATTATCTGTTTGTCAAGCAATGCACAAATGAAGGTGGAAAATTACTTAAAATTAACTTAAATTTCTAATATATTTCCTAAGAATAAGTATGTTTTTAAAACTTGTTGTAAAGTATCTTTGAATCAACGTCATTCATGAGGAGTAAAATTCCATTATAACTGCGAAATTTCCCTCAAAGACTTGAAATAAAGTAATAAAAAAAGGTTCCTTTTGTTTTAACACAGAGAGATTTGGATTTTATATGTAATTTTTTATGTTTTTCACAAGTATGACGGTAAGCTTACCTTGACAATAACGCTTACCGCTCTGACTACTTAAGGCCAAAAAATATCATTTTTACTTTTCTTTGAGTTAACAGTGACTCTAATAGGTTCAGTAGGTAGTGACTGAATTCTTAAATTTATATTGTATACAAATTCTTTAGTAAGTATTCTGGGAATGTTGGGAAAGCTTTTAGAAATCAAAGTTGGAGAAATGTACCTCTCTATGGAGAAATAAACAGTCTTTTGAGAAGATTCCGACCATAATTAGGGGGTATGTGCAAGCCTACATGCGAAAATGAAAAGAAAACTTTTGATTAATAAGCTACCAACTGAATAAATATTGCCCCTTTGAATAGCAACGATATTTGGAAAAATTTGAAATCTAATTTATCTTCCATGAATTATACTGAGAAATTTCTTTTGATTATTATTATATTTGGCAGTTTATTAATTTCAGCTGCACAATAAACGGTAAAATCTGCGGACCGAAGGAATTCCAAAGTGTTATCAACCACAACCGACTTTGCCACCGTCTGTCATTGAATTCCACTGGTAATTTGAAAAAATCTACCCTAAATTAACCCAAAATTACCGCCTTAAAGTACCTTTTATGATCGCTAATTAATATATTTAATTAATTTGCCGGCGTAGTTTTGGATTCTAGAAAAAATAATCTAACACAAACAGCTGCTGCAATGTTTTTGTGAGGCTATGAATTCCCATAAAAAGATGCTTTTATTGGGAAAAAATCGGTGGCTTTTGTTTTCCCCAACAAGCCAAACTTTTTGGACTGGTGAGATGTATTTTGAAATGAAATCCAACTCATGACAAGTGACACCTTTGTTGCCATTGGCAACTTTTGTTTGTTACTTTAAAAGGAAGCAATGATTTGTGAGTCTCTTCTAATACGATGCTCGCATCTGATGAAGAATTTGAGTTTGAAATTTAAATGATGTTTTACTTATAAAAATGAAATAGTAAATATGAAACATTAATAAATTTTATTTTGTATTGAAACTGAATAAATAAATTGGTAATTTTATCAACGATTTTTCAAAAAACCTTTTCGTTGATTTAGTCAAGAATCAGACATACAATATTTCGAAATTCGTCATCTTACGTAAAATTTTATTTAATGAATATTTCAGTACAATGCCACGATATTTTGGTTATTTTAAAACTGGAAATTTTTTAAAAAATCGGATGCTTTTTGTTTTCTTTAGATGCAGATTTGTCTTATAATTAATGAAATCTTATGAGCGAATTGGAAAAATGTGATAGAAAAAGACGTTTATTAAGAGCAGTTATGTGAAATTTATTATTTTAATAATCTTTAAAATTATAGTTCGAGAAGTTAGGCTCGTTTTGAACCCAGAAGAGTACGAGTACCTCCTTCCAAACGAGGCAGTCGTGGGATTCTACTTGTCAGTAGACAATCCACAAGACCAAGTTATTTCTTCACGCATGGACATGAAGCAGTTTGAACGATCAATCGATATTCTCCAACCTCCTCCTGACAGCGATGAACTTTTTGTCGGCTCGCAGTTCCAGACTTTCGTTCAGATCGGATTTTCAGACATTGTAAGTATTGAAACAGTTTTTACAGCATCTTTTTTTTAAAAAAGACGTGTCCTTTGAAGAATGTAGAGGATATTAGGGAGAGATTTCAAAGTCTTCATGAGGAGAAGTGGGCGGTAACCACAGAAACCAATCGATAGCCACTCTTTCATTCAGTTACTCGAGATATTTTAATGAGTCTCAAACCGAGAGAGAGACAAGAAGACGTACGTCACAGCTTGTGCATTAGAAGAGTGTCTAAACTGTGAACAGGAGTGTTAAGGTTTGGTTGGCCTGATTTATCGACAAGCAACTTGGCCAATTAGATGATAGTCAAGGCACTCAGGTGTCCTTGATACTCTTAGGTCACCGTAGAGGGATTAGAATTCATCTGGACGTCTTCATGCTATTTAGAAGCGAGGAATTAAAAGAACTTAACTGTCATGAACTTTTTTAGATTAATGGGAAGATAAGGATTAATCTGTAAGAACTGTTACAAACACCCAGTTAGAAACGGTCAGTTTCAGGTGATCATATTTACCGATTTTTATAAAAACGGGATGGACGAATTTGTGAGAAAAAAAAAACATTGAATAATAAAAAGAATATGTGTTTTAAATGGTGTATGTATGATGCTGCTATACGGGTACCAACAATTTGGCCTCTCTGAAAGTCCAAGGGGTCTGACACTTTTTTAGGTTTATAACCATCTTAGAAGTGTCTGTAAAACAGTTATTTTAAGTAAACACAACAATTAACAAAAGTGATAAACAAAAACATTAAATCCTGTCAAGTTTCGATTACTTATTAATATGTTAAAGAATTTTGATGCTAAAATGTTAGGTGTTTCCAATTATCCAATTACCCATGGATTATTTTTTTAAATCTCTAAACTCATCATGGATTCTCCAGGATTATTTGGAGGGTGTCAATTGAGAAGTATTCGGCTTTTCTGATAAGGAAATGGAATCGGTTCCTCGCTAGTCGTCTTTGTGGCCAAAAATATGCCTGACGAAAGCACGACTTCGCTTTCGTTGCTGACAAGTTATGAAAAAGTGGCCCCACAACCGACAATCGAGGCAAAATTAATGCGAGTTGAAGGTCACTCGAGGTTTTTTTTCCGTGGTTGAAGCACCAATGAGTCCGGATTTTGAGCATAATTTCGAAAATTCCACCTGACGCGAGGTCGTAAATCATCCTTTAACATCGACAGAACCAAAAATTTCTAAGTGAAGAAAATTTTCAAGTTGATTCTTGAATTTCTCACTTTTCAATTCCCATGAATTTTCCATCAACTCTAAGCAATTAATTAAAGATAAAGTCTCCTCTTTTATTTTACCTTGAGAAATATTTTGAAGTTTAAATTAAATTAAATTAAATGATCGGTAGTTTGATTTTCTAGTTTTCATTCAAATTAGGCTAATTAAATAATTTTTCAATTTTAGCTATCTTCACCATCAGAAACCGCGGTAACTAGTACGTTTCATTATAAATATAACAAAATTATTTCTCTTAAAAATAGTTTAGAGTTTTTTATTTCATCAACTTCAACAAAAAGCTCGCTCACAGCGTTCAATTATCCGGTCAGTTGTGCAAGTTGCCAAACCGATATTTATTTCAAACCCGCTGGTTTTAAACGCACCAATGGCCTTTCGAGGTACATCGCGGGTGACAAAAGCCCGTCTGGTTCAACAGTGGGCCTTCTTAAGGCTCGAAAACACATCAACAGCAGTCGTGATAGAAAGTCTGGCACTTCGACTTGGGAACCTCAAGAAGGACTTCGATGGAATGCTTCAAACCCTGGCGCAGCTTCGTTCAGCTCAGCACATATCACCGTCAGTTGATGTGAGTACATAATTTGTTGGCTACAAATCAATATCAGAGTACATGGAAATTTCACCCTCCATGAAGATGAAGACGGTTTAGTCGGATGCGATCCAGTTGGGTTAGATGACAAGCCTTATGAAGCGGTAGACCTTGAAGTAGCCTATCCTTTTCATTAGTTGAGAAGTTGGCGTTTAAGATGATTTCAAATCATACAACATCATCATTGTCACCTCCAAATTTTTGGAAATGCCCCAAAACATGGTAAATGTGTGCCCAATGAAGTTGTGAAAACAGTCAACTCAAATCTGGAGCTGTCATCTGCTCTTCTCTCCATTTTCGCCAAATTATATCATTTTTGGAGCTGACGAATTTTAAGTGAAGGCTGGCAAAAACAGACCTTTTATTGTGATGCTTAAAATATTATAGGAACATATGAAATGACCTGCTAGCTATTTTCGGAGCTTAAGGACAAAAATCCCTTGCCGGTTAAAGCGACTTCAAGGACTTTTAAGTGAATTTGAAAAAAAGATTCCTAAGTTGCAAGCTTATCTAGAGTTGGAATCGCTCTAAAAATGTGCTCAAAGTTGGTTTTTTGTGGGGTAATCCTTTTTGAGAAACTGAGATGGCATTCATACCCAGCTGCGATGTGTTAAAACAAATTAACATTTCCACCACAAATCGCCAATGAAAAGATTAACTGTATATTTATTTTTCTGCTTACCTCTTTGAAAAGGAAATTAAAAATCACTTGCAGAATTTAATCTCGTTCATTAAGACTAAATTCGAAAAATACAGTAATTACTTTTATTGCTTATTTTATGACTTTAGTGGGATTATCAAGAATAAATTACATTCTAAGAAGTAAAATTGACTTTTGTTGTCTTTGAAGTAGAGGACTTATAGAATGACACATGATTAAAAGCACGTTTGTATTAAAAACAGCTTTCCTACAGAAATTTTCCATCGAAGCATAATAGGAGGTTTATAATATGAAAAATAGCAAAAAAGGGATATTTAAGAGGGAATTTATGATTAATTAAAAGTTATCAAAGGTTTTCGATTTTCACTCTATAGGCAACTTTCGAAAGAGGCTTTCTATCTCTTACAAACTCCAAAATCTTATATTTTAAAAACCAGTGAAATATAAATCTGTGATTGCACATTTTCAAAGTTTTAAGTTAATTGTTTATTTATTTATTTATGATAAACAAGTAGTAACTGATTTAAATTTCATTACGGTTATTTCCTCCACCACGGCTCCACTTAAGATGCTTTTGGTGAAATATGAGTAGCTTATGCAATAAAATCTAGTTTTTTTGAGCTAAGAAATTATGTAAACTTTTTTGTAAACTTTATGTAAACTTTCTCATGACTGTGCCTGTCAAAATGCATGGACCAAATTCATGCTTCACTGCTTTGCTAACTACCTAAACCATTTTCTTAAGAAATTAAATTGCGCTTTCCTGTAGACCAGCCACTCATGCAAAATATTTGCTATTTTTTATAAATTTACCTTAAAGGACAAAACTTACATCAAAATCAATCTAAATACTCTGATTCATTAACGGAGAGGTATTGATACAAATTTCGGATGCATCCATTTTTGCAATTAATTATCGAAAGAATTATTTCTAATTCCTGAATGTCTATGAGAATTTCCAATATTTAATATTATTTTTGTGAAACATAAATGGGCTCGTTTGTATTTTTTCTGAAATCTGTCGTTAATAAAGCAAAATCTTGCATTTAAAAATAATTGGGGTCCGCAAACGAAAATCCTACTCAATTTCAGAGATTAATAAAGTTTTTAAAGAAGGCGATATTTTTCGGTTAATAACTTAAGTCATTCAGATGCTAGAAAGCTTTCACATACCACTGGTTGCTTTTGGTGCATTGAGTAGACTATATGGACATGGTGTAATTGACATTTATAGAGCAAAACAGCATTTGTTTTCATAGATGGAATCCTGCTGGGAGCCGATTTTTCAAGCGGTTCTTTGTGCAGTCGAGCATAACAAACAGAATATTTTGCTGTCTCCGGAGTTCATGCTGCAGTGTTTTTTTCGTGTGCGACAGTTTGAACTGTACTCTGTAGGAAAGTGACTTTCAGACACAGATTTGGATGCAACAAGGAAGACAATAGACACAAATTTAAGTTTTTGCTTGAACAGTTAAGGACTTTAGTTGGAACGAAATATATATCATAATTGTAATAGCCAGGTGGAAAATTGAGACAAGTGTTCACCATAGACGGTATTGATGAAAGTTCTGAAGCTCTTTGATAATTTCTTGAATCAATTTACTAATGGTTGTTATTCTGAGCGTATTTATTGTAATTTAAAATTCCGTATTTATTAATAAATTAAGAATGACTAAGTAATGCATAATAGCCTCTCATGTTAGCTCATTAGCATTTTATACACTTTTTTAAATATCAGTATATCTTTAAGATAATTTTAGTATTTCTTCCCTTATTTATTATATTTTTAACAAAACAAAGAATTATATTTTCTATTATCTTTTTAATAATAATAATTACAGGGTCTAGTTGTCATCTTATTAGACAAATTTCTGTCCCAAAAATACAAACAAGAGGCTTAAGAATAATCGTTTAGTCATTATAATGTCCATTTCAATTAGCTTTTACACAATCTTCACAAATAATATTGCTCTTGACAGTGATTACATTATCGTTGATTTAATCAAAGACCGAATTTTTCTGTTCGGTGGCCATTCATCAGTTAAATTTTTTTAAATACCGACTGATTCATAGCGCATTTTTATCTGAAATTATTTTAAGCGCAGTTAGACGGCATTTACTGTTCTATTTATATTTTGTCTAAGGAAATAATCTTAAATTCTCTAATTAAAACTGCGATATCTATTTTCATATTATACATATATATCATATTGCATATTAAATATAAAAATTATTTTATTTTAATTTATTTTAATCTATTTAATTTTCAGCCACTAAATCGAAACTATGTGGAAACCTGCACCTCTCCAACGGGTTTAGCACTCAATACCATCGTAAATTTTACAGAAGGATTCAACGATCACCTCTGTCGACTGCTGAAATCCTCTGGAAGTCAACCCTCCTTCCTACTGGACGGGATCCGATGCAACGACTTCGACGATGACCAAAGCCACCAACGAAGCAGCCCTTCCGAATCCGCTTCTACGCTGCAACTCTTTGTCATCCAAATGCTCTTCTCATCACCACTGAGCGCCAACCAACAAATCAATCAAGTGCTACGTCGACAAGTCAGTCTTCTCTCCATCGTGAATCAAGAGGTCCATCAGTACCACTCCTCAGGAGGCCTGGACGGTGTAGAAAGTCTGGAATGCACCCGTTGTGAGCGTCTCGGAATCCTAGACGGCAACGACAACGCCATGAGTTGTCGTCGAATGGAGCAGAAGGTCAAGGTAAACATGACTCAGCACTGGGAGGTATTCAAGAAATTCAATCAGGCCATTGCTACGTGCACTCAGCGGCTTGATGCTTTCAACAAGGACATGGAAATCACTAGGAAAGCCAATCTGAAGCACATCGAAGCCTTTCCCCGAATCAGTGAGGTTGTTCCCTCAACCGGCGGGTAAGTTAGGGGAATAATAGATCAATAAACCAAGGGGGATTGCGGTTGTGGGTGGAGTGAGTGAGAGAGAGAGAGAGCGGAACCGTAGAAAGCTTTAATGACACCTTTGCACCATCCTTCAACTTTCGGTTGCTTGATTAAGCCCTGCCTCCCTTTCCACCTTTGCTCCTTAACTCTGTAGATTTCTTTACCCGTTTGCTTCTGAAACCACAACCACACGAGCGTTCTAAACTTAAATATTCCCCTCAAAAATTAGGTATCAGGACTTTTTGGAGTTAAAGATTTGTCAAATAAACTGAGTCCCTAGTTAGTATAAGTCCACCAATTAAGTACCGATTTTTCTAAGATGGAGCTGATTCGGAAAACCGATATTTCCACTCCTTGCAGGGTAAAACGCGAACATTTTTCTGGACAATGAATATATTGGACTCCTAAATTTAACTTGCTATTTGTGGTTTCTGCAGATGACAGCCCAAATTAGAGAGAAACACTAAAAACTGCAAAATTCACAAATTTTGTCATTAATTGGAGTGGAAACTATAGCCATGGTGTGACGAAACCCGGTTGTGCATGAATTATTCACTTGCCTCTTTGAAGACGGTCCAATTTAAAGCCTTTAACCAAATCGCTTCAAAGTACGCTCATTATAGCTATTTTTCGTCACAAAGAAGGAAAATTAGTTTGACTTAAACCGGAATAGTTTGGTGAGACTTTTCTTAGTCTTTCTCGGAATGGACTTTCTCATCGTTAAATTTGCCTCATTTTGAATTGCGCGCGTGAATTGTGGGGGAATTTTAAGGATTCGAAAGATATTCACGGAAAAGGTGAAAACCACTGAGTTGGAAGGTAATTCGAGAATAAATTAATTATTTTAGCAATAATGAAACACTTTCCTCGCTATTTTTGAGTATTTAATTTACCATTTTGTGAAAAAAGGCTGAATGTGTATTTGAATTTTAATTTTGAGGCAAATATTGTGCTGAATTTCAGTACAAATCGTCAAATTAAGATTAAAATGATGTGGCTGATTCTTTTAGTTTAAAGATTTGCTTTGCAAAAAATAAACTAAAATAATACATTGTAATTATAAGGCATTTCAGCAAATTAGAGCGAAAAATTTATGTGAAGAAAACTGATTTTTTAAGCATAATGCATTTTAGTTTTTAAGAGGCAGATCACCCATATTTTAATTAGTTTTTCTGCATAATTTTCTATCAATTCGACTGGATTTTCTCCCAAATAACCAGCCAAAAATAGATATGCTAATTAATTGTGAGATTTTGCAGGAAAGAAAATAACTAAAAAAATAGTTAGTCTAGTCTAAATTAAATTTTAAAATTGAGTTAAATACCTCATTAATCATTTTTAAATAGAATGTTTTCTCAAGAGATAAAGCACTTTTGGCCAAGATGAATTTCAATCTCTTTTAAAACCACAATAGTAAGTAATATGTATTTACGAGGTACAGATGATATCTAAAGTAATGCGTTTATTAACATTACGTTCTATCACTAGGATAACAGGCCACCAGAAAACGGATGCGTAGCGACTCAAAACATATATTCGTAGCAGCACAACGCGTCCTAGCAACAACATAAACAAGTATACATATTTTACACTGAATAGCAAATGTAAAATAAATTATAGTCCGAAATAAACAAAAAATTATAAATATATTTTTCTGGAGTTACAACATTAAGGCTCAGTGAGAACGAAGCTCCCTGCCTCTCCGAAAGAGGGAAAGTTACATTACTTAAAGAGGCCAATTATAATTTGGTCAAGAAGAGAGAAAGGGGAGAAGGACAATTTCCTCCTCCAGTTCAGGCTCTAATGGCGCGGAAAGGGCACAGCCTCAGCCCTGTGCGTTTCCGGCAGGAGCAAACTCAAAACCACGCTTCCATTGGTGACTCCTTTTATTCACTAATTGTCGGTTAATTTTGTAACTCTCTATGGCTACAATTTTAGAAGTACAAAAGATGAAAGAGCAGGCCGGATAATTAAATAAAATGCATATTTTGTTTACTAAATGCTATGGAAAAGTGAATCAAGAGTTAAAAAGCCTGTAGGCACAGTAGAAATTTGTCTAAGCACCAATTTTTCAGAATTATGATCGAAGATTTTACTGCAGGTTAATTTCCCACTAATTTTCAAGCAATCCGATGAACATTATTGATATATAAAGGTATTTTAAAATGCAATAAAATCAAAATTTGCATTATTAAAACCGTGCTGGCATGGAAATACGCAAGAATCAACTGGTTAGGCACTTACTACCTAATGAGCTCGAGAAAAGAGTTGCAACTTCAGAAAATTATATTAATATTAACATTAATTAACACCAAAATTATATTAATAACCTTCCGATTATCTTGAACTATAATTTATTTAAGTTTCATTATTATCTTTATGTTATGTATAGTCGTTACTATGACGCCTGGCACTTTGTTGAATAAACTGTGGAGTTACCACGCGTCCCGTCTCTTGTGGCCGTTACTTAACGTAACGTTTAGTAATCGAACTATTTTAGGTAGCATAGCACCCCCGTATTTTATATAGAAAACCTAAAAGCTACCTCAGAGGCTAGAAAGTTCCACTTATTGTACGGAGAGAAATGCGTGAATAAAAGAACCTGCAGCTTAAGATGGTTTAAGAAACTCAGTGGAAGTAGAGATGAAGGTGGTTTAATGAGAGGCTTCTTGATTCGGTAGTCCTTGAAAAAGCCTCCCCTCCTGGAATTGGCAACTCTTCATAGTCACCTCCAAACACTAGGAGAAGTTAATTTGCCTGAATCTGAATTCTCCAGTTGAAGTCTGCCCTTTTGTTGACTAGATGACTTGTGACTTTCGAAAAAATGGGCCACCGTTTATCGTAATGTTAATCGCTGTAGGCAGTGACAGTGTCGTAAGCCGAGGGGGGGGGGAGGGTTGTAAAAACTTGAGCCACAGCCGACTACAGAGGGCCTTTATGGGAAGGAAAAATCCCATTTAACTTGCTACCACTAAATGCAGCAGTTAATGCTCAAATCTACTGTCAGCGAGTAGGGTGTTTGAGAGAAAAAGTGAATCAAAAAGTGAGAAAACTCCGACGTTGCTCCTTTTTCGGACCAACATTTGTTTTGTAGATTACAAAAATGTTTTGCAGGGCAGAATAAAATTTTGCCACTTATTTTATTATTTATTAATTTAAAATTTTGACGGAATAATCTGATAGACTGTTTTTATTTACTATGTGTCAGCATGAACAAAGAAATATCAAATAAGAAAAACAGCTTTTCGACCGTAAAAATAGTAGATAAATCGGTTTTAAAAATCAATATTTTTGTAATCTCCTGACCTTATACATGCATGTTCTAATATGGACATTTGAGTAGTATAGCAAATTTTACTATTGCAACCATTAATAGGCCTTCTAGTTGTTGTTGGTGCTATAAGGAAAGGTAAGTCTTATAGTATATACATTGAACAAGAATGCATGTGAATAATTACGTCGGTAACCAAACCAGGATGTATGTGAATATACACCAGATAGGCCTGTAATAACCGGAACAAACCACACCCACTGACTCAGGAGAAATCGCACAGAAGTACCGTGGCGCGTAAATATTAATTGAGAGGAAAATGCTTATTAAAGATAACTTCCAGCCCTGCGTATATGTAGCCTGATTCTTTCAGGTATTTATAAATAGCTGTTCCTAACTACTGACAATGGAATGTTATACTGATGCCTCATGGAACTGAGGCAGGAGAGAGGAGGCACAAACAGACATGCCTTGGCAACGGAAGTGAATGTTAGTATGTATATGTACTGATTTGTTAAGGTTATTCAATCACAAACACGCAAACAACCAGCTAGCCATGGATTCATTATCCCAATGATTTAAAATGGTCCAGGATTAGCCAATAAAAATGAGGTTTAAGCGACCTAGAGTGAGAGGAATGGAAAATCAATAAGGTATGATAAAGTTAATATTAATCGATATAATCTCACTAGCCCAGTTTTACAAAGTCGCAAAATGCTAAGTCTAATGTAGTTAAGCTGTCGAGACTGAAATAATATGGCTAATCAATAATGATCAATAGTTAAATGCTGAATTCAATGATAAAAGTATTTTTATTTACAGAATTTTACTACTGGAATTTAAGTAATACATTTTCACTATTTTTCATCTTATTCACGAACGATTAGCAGTTGTGATTGGCATCACTGGGAAATATATCATTTCAACTTTTAGCTGTCAAATATTACATTCTGTTTTGAAACTAGGCGTGAAAATCATTGGTGCGTGTGAGTTTTTAATTTCAGTGGTAAAAAAGTGAAAAATAAACTGGAATCTGCCTAAAAACACTCCATAAATGAAAGGAATCAAACAATTACTTCCTTCGGAATTATAAACCGTCGGTACTTTTTCAATGCTAAAATTAGTAAACTGCTTACAGAATACAATAAATCCGATTACGGAGAGCAAAATTTGCGATTTCAACGTAAAATAAATCTGACGTGTTGATGATATTGCATCATAAACGGATTTACTTCCTGATTTCTAGCTCAATAAAAAATAATAATTGCCATCGCCCTATTCATAACCACTTAATTATAAAGCAAATATACTTTATGCAACAGATAAATAAATGAAAATTTCCACCTCAATGCATCTCCAACTATTCCCTTTCTTTTTTTGATTAGTCTTTGTTCACGATCACAAAGCATTAATAAATGGTAAAAATAAGATGAGAGGTTTTTGAATCGAATCTCACTGACCTAAATTCAGTTTAACAACAGCCACACCGGAAGCGAAGCTCAAGCATATCGATTTCCTAGTTAGAGCTTACGCAGCTGAAAAATCGATCTTATTAGGCGTGGGAGCTGCAGCTTCTTAAATGGGTGGGCTGCCAATGAAAAGTATTAAAATTTGGCGAAAATTCAGTTGAAATTTGCGCTCTCCAGGGCCTGTGCGTTAATGCACTTATGCAGTTTAGTTGGATGGGGAAACTAAATGTGCATTTCAGCGCTGGCTCTTAATGTTCTTTGCCTCTTTCCGGCATTTCAAACGAGTCACAAAAACTAACATCCGACTCATGTAAATGCACCTGCCTCAAACGAGGAGGAGGAGGAGGACGAGGAAAGTATTTGATCAAATCACTTTCCGTTTCCGCTCACCTTTCCCCTTCCCTTACTCTCTCTTTTTTTTCTTCCAGTTTTTCCCCTGTCGTCTAATTTAATAGTATTTTCTTTCCTAATTTGCTCATCATAGGGAAAAACTGAAGCAAAATCACTTCCATTTTGCAGTAAATTTTCTCGCTTTTAGTCTGGTATCGTTGAGAATCAAAATAAACGTGGAGGAACAGCCCGTGGTGACGGAATACGTCTCGTTTGAAGCCATAACCTCCCCCATTTGTGAGTTAATTTGAGCAACTGGAAAAGTCTTGCATTTTCCAAATTTTTACAATTCGGAATGTCCTGAAATTAAAGCCTTCTCTTTTGTTGTGAGTTCAAAAACGCAAACAAAGACCTATTGTTCTGTTAATAAAAGTATCAAATGCCTTTCCAAAAAAGACGAAAATTAATTTAACAAAATTAATCTGATTAAATTGATTTCAGCCATATGATTAGCTGGGCTATTTTTCGACTGCAATATAATTGGTATATTATGTACTAATCTTTTTAAAGATATTACAATTATCTATAAACACAAATAACAAAGTGAAAAAATCGAGCTTTATGAAGAAATCATACAACAGTTTGTTTATATGATAATGAATATGTATAAGCGTTTGAATTTATCTTATTAGCACACAGAATTAGCTTTCGCATTTCCACTGATTTTAAGGGCAATGTATTGCCTACTTAAATGATATGAGTAATATAATCTCTTTTAGCTGAATTTCTGGGCATCTTGACGAGTGGCGTTGCTGGTTTAATAGCAATAATAACTCTTTGGAGGGTTGTTGAGATGAAACGGAGCATTTTTCAACGACCTCCCCTATTGTGAGTCCATTATTTCATTTTCATTGAATGCACGCCATCGAATTGCCATAATAAATCAGGTCATTTGATAAGTTTTGTCCTAATTTTGAAAGAATAAGGCAAATGAGAAAATGCGGTACCAATGTACTTTTCCTGAGTATCTATGACTCCCTTCTAATCATCACTTAGCTTCTTATTAATACCCTCATTACTGTGAAATTCTATTGGTTTTTAAAAGTCTTCCTGATGCGTTTCCAAAGCTGTTAATTCTGGATGTCCCGATAACTACCACTGATGATTTGACACTATAATTGCTACATGAAGCAAAACATGGTGAAATTATTTATTAATTGAATAGAATTTCACCTGAATATCCGCCACGTTCACGACTTGGCGAAAGCTTAAACGCCACTTTTAAGCGGCGTATTTATGTCTCCTTGTAGTGAGCAGAATCCCTCAGAGACGCTAAATGACGAGGTGGAACCAACGGTGAATTACTTTAAGGCTTCATCAAGTGGACCGTGACACCAAGCACTGGAAAGTCCCTTTATACCACTCCTACGGACCACGTCTTATGCACCCCTTTTCGGCGTGTAAATATCTGTCTTATTTAACATTGAATTCCCATCTCAACTTCTTTACTTTATCGCCAAATGAGTTATAGACTTTTGTGGTGCCCTTTTTGTACCTGTATATGCTTGTGAATGATAAAAAGATCGGCAAATATTGAAAGCACGTGAGAAGTGCTGGCGAAATGAATTGCTACTCATTGGCGGAGCCAATAAGCTTAAAGCTTAATTTTTATTGGATGTTCTCTTTGGCAAATAAAAGTTCGGGCAGATAGTTCTGCCTGAGAATTAATCGATTATCTCAATCGATGCAAAAGTTCTAGTTAAAAGAGCGGTTTATACTAGAAGCTCAAATGAGAAATTTTTTGTGGACCAAAGCAGATTTCTTTTAAATTGAACAAATTTTTAGGATAAGTAAATTAGAAGTGCATATTTTTTGCATTGCAGTATATCTTTAATTCTTGTATACTCAAAAATAGACACCTTTTGGCTTATAGAGCCAAATAAACAAGGAAAACCTAAGGAAGCTGTAATGATGGCTGTTTAGTCTGGTCAACTCTAGTCAACAATGCCTTTGCTATTCATTCACTAATTTAAATTTTTCCAATATCGTTTTTTTAATTTGAAATATATTGGTTATTTTTTGTTACTAATAACTACATATTTCTGATAATACTACTACCATGAAGGAAAGTAGATAAACCTCCTTGTGAATTACATTTCAGGAATTATATTTATAATTTTCAATAGAGCAAAACTTACACCTTAATTCCCTTCCGCGATAATTTTTGCAAGTCATAAATATACAACGTAGACAGGAAATGACCACCTCTACCGTTTTCCGATTAACTTACGACATTTACCCAGGTAGCATAGCCACGGTTACTCCCTCTGCAACACCCGAGCTCTCCAGATCATCTTAACCAGCCGATGAACTGCCACATCAATAAGCGATCTTTGCCGAGAAAGCCACTGATGCCACAAATGCCCAGTTAATCCTCGAAATTCTATAAAGGCACCTTTTGGAAACTCTTAAAATCGGGTTGTTCCCGGCTGTAATGGAAGCTCATGTTGGTTATTTCTTTTTTAAAGATCCCTACCATCATGCAATCTACCTGTCTACGGAATTTCTTGTCAGTGGGACCGCGTTTACTGCTAGTAAGACCTCAAAGCATCGAAATTGCAAATATGAAGGATTCCTTTGAAGAAGAATGTGTCAGAGAGGCTTAGATTGAATTCAGATGCTGAGGAAAATATCACTGGTCCTAGATTACGAGTGTAGCCACTAATAATAGGCAGGAGGATTTTATCCCTTGTAAAACCTCATGGGAAAGCAAAGATAGTTCCAGCAAACTCCCCAGCACATGGGCTGTAATAAAAGCTAATGACGGTTACTTTTATTACAACTCCAGTGGACAGTGCCTTGTTTACCATTTTTTATTGTTAAATCTTGTAAAACTTAATTTTTATTGCATATACTATTTTGTAACATGATTTCATTGCATTTTTTTCTAATTTTGGCATTTTTATTTACGATACCGCCAAATTTATCCCTAAAACTATTACGCGAAGTAAATTAACCCACCCTTGATATTTTTACAGAAAATTAAAATTTCGATTTTCAGTCGAATAAAAATTCTATTATATTTCTCTTTCCCGGTAATTGCTGCGATATTTATGCAACACCCCACAGCAAAACGGAGGTTTCCTATCGCCTAAGACTCACTATAAAAAATGTGTGAACCATTTGAGCGGAGCTTGCACCCTAGAAGTGTGGAAATTCGATTGGTACAATCTTCTTGTTCATTTAAATTCTTTTAAATCCCTCAAAATTTAAAGTTGCCACCCCGTAAAATATTGCAACATGAAACCCGTTTTCGACCCAGACCTTATTAAAAAAGAAAAAATCTTTTACAGGGCGTCAATAACTTTATTTATTCCACCGAAAGCACAGACACACACTGAGGGACTAGGGAGGTTATTTCAACAAAAACCGCCTTTTTTGCTGTTGTAACTGTATTACACACATTATAAAGAATTAGAAGAGCATTTAAAACGACCCGGTGTGGCTAGAAACGCCTTCCCACTAGACCACATGCAACTGCCAGCCATCCTGAGCCCGCACCTCCGGCTTCCTTATCACCAGCAGCGCAGCCCTACTTCCATCCTCCACCACTTCATTCTTCTCCGACGATGTGGACGTGGACGGGGTGTAGACAAACTCCAGGTCTCTCTCCCCACCACCCGCCGACTTGACAAACACCCTCCTGGGTCTGGGAAGCACGCTCGGAGCACCCATCACCACCACGCGTTCGATGAAAGGCACTGAGCCATCAGGAGCTGGAGCGCCATCCAACTGGGTGAACCGGAGGACGGAGGAGTTGAAATCCATGCGGTAGAGACGCGCGGAGCTTCGGTCGGTCGAGTGGTAGTCGTCGGAGTAGAGGAAACCGGTTGCGTGGTCGGGGGAGGCTGTGTCCAGTGTGATGAGGAGGGTGTAGGGGTCGTGGACCATCATGGCGGAGGAACGGCGCGGACGACCTTTTTGGGGGATGATGTAGCCGCCGCGGTAGAAGAGCGGGATGGTCTGTATGGTGACCGGCAGAGTCAAATCCTTACCACCAGTGTACATCTAAAAATGAGGGAAGAAACGCGTTGAGAAATCACGTACCTTGTTGCTTGTTTTTCCCACGTGTGTATCACCGCTTTACTAATCTGGGACACCTGAATCACACCTAATCTAATCCAGTCTCTGACTGCTGTCTCCTTCAAATGGAAATGTAGTGCAGGGGGGTAACTGAGATTACTGAGAAGCTAATTGCCGCTCTAGAGGTGTCGTGTGCATATTGGGTCACAGGTTAAACCTTCGTTAAAACGACTGAAACACCCAGTTCGTGGGCAGTCTAAGGTGAACCTGTTAGTCTTAAGCTGCTCCAGTTGGTAACTAAGGCGACCTGAAGCACCCCTCGGAATGAGTGTCTTGACCCATGCTTTGGTACATGCTTTGGTGCGGACGTCTTATCGTCTCCTTCGGCATCGGGACCATGGCAGCATCGGAATTCGTGAAAAAACTGTTCCAGCCTCCACCATGAAGCTTGCAGAACTCGGTGACGACCTTTGTTACTTCTCAGAGGTCAAAATTCCTACCATACCTCAAGGGAAACCCAAAAAATGCCGTCAGTCAATTTTGAGACGGCTACACCAGTCCCCTTTATCGATTAGTCTCTGTCGATAGGCGCTGTCGTCGAGAAGAACACCAATCGCCTCCGTGTTGTCAGAACCGGTAATTTAGAGTTTAAACACTTTGACATCAGTTTAACCTCATTGTTTATTGAATTTCGTCTAAATCGATTAAATTTTGTATGTCTCCTCTAGCAAGGCATTGCCCCAACCTTCTGAGGAAAGCTTCCACAACGTAGCAGGAAAAAAAACGCAGCTACGGAGACTTTCTGTTGTTGTTGTTTAACACGTCAATGCAAAGCACACAGCCGCATGCCATTCCGCTGGGGTGAATACAACCCACTTTTCCAACAATTAGGGCATTGAAATTCACGGAAATTCGAGGTGAAAACAGACTGCCGAACCTCCTGAAGCCATGGAGACGGTGGCATTTATCCGCTGCCGTAATTAAACTCCCGACTTTTCATTTCCTTTGCGACCCCACGAAATATGAGGTAGCTAGCTTCCAAGCGTTGATTGCACATAAATAAGCCCACTTAGCGTTAATGAGTGACTTGGAGTGGCAATTTATTAGGTCATAGTAGAAAACCGAAGCAAAAACGAGTAGGATAAATCTTTTAGTGATCTCAAATAGTTAGGAGTAACATCGTTTTAAGTGGATAAATATCTTCGCTATAAATTTACAACTTCACGCGATATAGGAGCGAGACAAAAGCGAATTCAGAAACACGACCAACCCTCATTCTGAGAAGCCTTGAAGTTTTCAGATCAAGGTAGAGCGCCAATCAAGATGCAACGACAGACTTGTTTCGCTTCACGCTTAGCAGACATGAAAAAGCGAAATTGCGTTAAAGCTTGCTAGAAAACCACAAACCTACTTTGATTCAGATCACATTAACGGACCAACCAAACAGTAATGACAGACTTATTTAGCTTTTTATAAGGTTTCCCCACCTCAAACTTAGTCCAAATTAAGGTAAATACGCAAATATTTTATTCAATTGTTTTATTCAATTCGGATGTTAACCTGGATAAATTCTTCACCCTAGATCCCCAAAATAGAGACTGCGAAAGCAAACAAACCCGTCGTAGGATAGGCAAAGCAACAAGTGATAGTAAAAGCCCACACCGCTATAATCAATCTCAGAAACCATGAAACCCTCAAAAATTGGCCTAAGTGAATGGTAGATGCAAAATCGAGTAAACTACCCAGCATTTACCAATTAAAGATGTGCAAGTACTTTTTAGTAAACCCGTACAAAATTGCGTTCAAAGATCGACACCATGACTCCACTTCCGAACCCCACTCAAAATTGGCAATCGTCAGAAATTTTTGAAATCGAAGGCAAATTAAACTATTGACGTTTATAAGGGTCAATTAAGAAGACCTAACGCTACTACTCAACTCGTTTTGACCTATTTAGGTGGATACCTAGGGTGGTGCCTTGATTAATACCACTGAAATATGGCAGTGAAATACTAACTCAGTAGTCTTTGTTTATAAAAAACGAAGGATGTTAGTAAAATTTTCCACCTGTAACTGTGACTGACCGCCATTTCTCACACCCTAGGCCCAGCACCAAACTACAATCATGAAGCGCCTCTCAAACTAAACCGCTCCACCTCAAAATTGAGTCTGTTAAGATGTATATTGAAAAGTAGCCGAGTAGCTGTTAAATACTGAAAGGTATCTTGATGCTTTCCATTCAGAACCGCCTTGAAGAATCCACTAATGCACACTGTTGAGATCAAAATATGACTAGTTCTCGCTTCGATCTTAGCCTGAAATCCACGATCAGAAGTAAAACGAACCGGCAGCTAGCAATAGCTAAAACCCCAACTCCATTAGTTTCTTTTATATTTGAGTGGATGCGTAAATAAATCACTTGACCAAGACCTAACCAGCTGATGGTAAAATGTTCCCCCAACAGCCATGATTAAACCTTATTACCAGCAGCCCTGAGGTGCGTTTGATTCGGATCACATTGGAGGATCCAACAAACCTCAATAACGGACCTACCGCATTTCCATCTAAGTATCTCCTCTTCAAAACTAGGTTTTCTCAAAGTTTGAAAGAAACTGGAAGCAAGTGCTCAACTCATAAACCATGTTCCAATTCTATCGAAAAAAGCCTTAAATATATAAAATTTAATCGGAAAACCACAGTTGACATCCGATTATGTGAGCTTGAGGTCAATTGCTCCTAGGGTCAATTTAAAAAGGAATTAAAACCAACCGAAAAGAGGAATAAAGCTCCATCTGTTCATGTTGAAAGAACGGAAAACATTAAGCAGCCATCAGAACACCCCTGGAAGAAGCAGAAATGAATTAAATACCACCAAAGAACCACTGTTGACTCCAGAGTACAACGAGACAGAAGGTTCATAGACACCTGCTTCACCTGAAATCAACACTAACCCTTTGAAGGGCATATCTTTTCATTCTTATCACATTTAAGGACCCTTCAAATTTCAATGTCACTTACCTCTTTCCCTCCCAACTTAATCTAAAACTACTCGAGATAAGAAGTTGGGTTTAAAACTAACCAGTTAGCCTCTTAATCATTAATCCGTAGTCATTAATGCATTGAATATAATCCAACTACCATCACTTACGCAGGAGTATGTTGGACCTAGACCCAACAGCTACCTACAGTACCCTGAATCAGAAGTAAATAACAAGGTAGGTTCTCCACAGCCAATTAAAACGGTGCTAAGCTTCGACTTCTTTCACTGTTTACTGGAATTGACCGATCAACCAAATGCCGTAGAGCAGCTAGCGGAAGTGCAAATTAGGCCGTCTTAGTTCAGGTAAAGCAACAGCTCCTGCATTTGACAGACTCGTTTCGTTTCGAGCGACAATCTCTGCACCTCAAAACTACTCATTTAGAATCGCATCAGCTGCTCAGTAAGGCATAAACACAAAGCTGTATTGATTTGAATCGTCACCCGTGTTCCAATTCTTACGAAGAAACGTCTAAAAGCCAACGCAAAGTTGACTACTGAGTACCCAACAATCACCTCAAGTTATTGATGTCAATGGAAAATATATCCCTCATTGCTCCATTGGGTCAATCGAGGTGCCATACGGAAATGAGCAGTTCCATTCAGTACAAGGACAAATGTTAAGAGATAGCATCCACGAAGTCGTGAAACCGCAAAGTAGCGAGGCTTCAGTAAATGCAGGACTAGCCTCCACTCTCAGTGACTTTGAAGGATCCACCCAACTCTTTAATTTACAACTTAACTAGTTACAAAGCCAAGCCATCTCCGCAGCAAGAATCAACCAGCTAAGCTCCACCTTCCAAACTCAACGGATGAATTGAACTAGCCCCGTCGACTTTTACTCTCATACTCCTTGGATGAAGAGCAATTGAAACAATCATTTCTCCACGTGGTCAGATGAGACGAGTTGTCTACAACCACATTCGGTTACTTGGATACCTTGGGGAACTGAAGTACAAAATAAGAAGCCTTAGTTAAAACGGCAGATGATGGCGAAATGCCTACCGAACTTTGATGACACAGAGACCTCTTTCGTTTCCAGCTAAATCTCTGTCCCTCAAAAGTATTCTAGGCTAAGGTTTCCTTCAAAATCACGCCAGGTGTTCACCAGGGAGTAAATGAAAAACAACTGGTAACGGAAAATAACTCTAAGTGATTTGAATTTTCATCTACGTTTTAGTTCTTACAAAGAAATCTCTTACGGACTGACAGTTCAATTCAACATGAGAGAGCGGCGACGATGATGGTAAGATGGCCTCTCTAAAATCATGACTAGGTAGCACTCTCAGTAGCTTTGACAATTTGATTCATATCACACTGAAGGCCCATCAAAGTGATGGACTTAGTTCCCTTCCACTTAAGTATCCAGAGGAACCGCGAATGCACTTGATATTATCAGCAGTGACCCAACAATGCACTACAATTCTACGAATCAAAGGTAAGTTAAACGCTATGCATTCTACAACCAATTAGGACGGCATAAACCTGCGCTTTAGTTCGTTTTGTTTACTAGGTCTGTAGAATAGTGAATAGAGAGGCAAATTAGGCCTCCTTAGCTCAACCTGAAATTACGAATAATCCTCATTACCACGAGTGATAGATTGGCTTCACAACTTCTTTTAGGTTAAAGTTCCTTTTAAAATTACATCAAGTGCTTAAAATGGGACAATAGAAAAAAAGCAATTAACAGAACAACAATAATGCTCTACTGTTGTGAATATGGACCGATGCCATCGAGTGTATTGAGCCTTTTTGCCGAAACATAAGCCTAAGGGTCAATTTAAGGTCTTCCGATCACCACGAATGGAGATTTGAACCAAGATTAAGCCCTCATTCTCAGAATCCATGGCAAAACATGTCCTCCCCACCAAATCTCTGTTACTCTCAAAACAATTCCACGCACCTTCCAGTCACCATGGAGGAACCAGGTGGTGCTGCGCGATGGCAGACGGACGGTGACGGCGGTGGCGCCCTCGTGTACGACCGGGTGGACGAGGAGGGCCTCACCCACCATGAATGCCTCGTCCACGCCGAAGAGCGCCTCTTCGCGCGGGAAGTGGAGCCAGAGCGGGGCCATCGGCGGGAGGGCGTTCCTCTCACTGCGCGCGAACAGCGTGTACCAGTAGGGCAGCAGTGAGTAGCGCAATCTCAGCGCGTCTCTGCAAAGAGAAGGAGAGAAGAAGGCTTGAGACCAAACATCGCTGGTTAATCATCACAGGGTGTTCAGAAGAAATGCCCAGGTCAATCGACGATTGAATTAAGGCATTGTTGACTCATGAGTATCACACACCATGTGGTTCAGAAAAATCGCCACCTAACATCAAGACAAAGTTTCGTTAGGAGTAGCACTGAAGTTTGAGTGCGCTTTGATTCCGAACACTTAAAAGGATCCACCAAACTGCAAGACAAGCTCTATCTACTACCAACCTCTTTCTGGTGCGTTGCATTAACTCCTTCCGCTAACTGATTTTGTTAGATAAAATGCAACAAATGGTGGTTCGAGGGAGGAGCAAGGTTATCGAGAGAAAAAGGTGGACCAAGAACTTTCTCAAAAATAAGTTCTTCCATCTTTTGTGACGTGATTCTTGTTGTGCGGGGAGGTTCGAGCACTGTCGTCACCCCTTCTAGATTCACTAGAGTTCGCTTTTCTCCAAAAGCCTGCTAACGAAAGTAGATTTGAGCATTAATTGCTGCTGCATTAGATGGTGATAAATCAAAGTGCATCACTCTTTGGCGATCTCATCAGCTGCGGCTGTGGCTGGAGCATTTCCCTTTTACCAGCCAATTTTAGCAACTCACAAGATGAAACAAGTCAACTAGGGATAGCAGATTGTCTTCAGACAATTCATAGACAGGCACCCATTTTCAAAGTTAAGGAACCTCCCCAAGTAGTGGAGATGCAGACGATGACCAAGGGCTTCGATTAGCCCACATCTTGTCACACATTTACTCACACTTACTTGCTCCTAATAAAAGTTCTGGTACCGCCTACTAGGGACAGTTGATCCGACACAATACCTACCACCAACTACTTATAAGCGTCTACAGGTAGATGAGAGGTGGGTCCTACCTGATGGCATCGAAGTAGGGCTGTGGGTAGTTCCATGGCTCGCGCTTCGGGGTGTCAATGTGAGCGTGGGAGCGGAGGAAGGGGTGGAAGGCGCCCGCCTGGTACCACCGGGCGTACAGCTCGCCCGACGGGTGTCCGAAGAAACCGCCCACATCGGCGCCGCAGAACGTGATGCCCGCCATCGACATACTCAGCAGCATCGGCGTTGTGATCTGCAACAAGAGAAGGAAAACATTACGTCCGCACCCCATTCGTCTCCTGATAATGGACAAACAGCAACTAGGTGATGTGAAATTCGTTTGAGTTTGGTTTGAAAAACCCATGGCAGCATTAACCTCTCACTGCTGCTCCGTTGTAAAAGCTGTTTCTTCCAGGTGATTTTGCGAGCCGCACAACAAATGATAGTCGGAAGAATAATGTGGATGAGGCGTCTTCTCCCAACCAAGTTCGTCTCCGATCTTTTGTGACGTGAGTCCTGCTGTTAGGTGGGGTCATTCTGCATTATTGACCCCACGAAACATCACCCCTTTCGATTCACTAGAGCAGGCCTTTTGTCCTTCTCAAAGCTTTCTTCAAATGACGTCCTAATTACTGCCTTCAGTAGATTTGAGCATTAATTGCTGCTACTCACGCTAGAACAAGGCTTACTGGAGGAGGTCAATCAGTCCTTTCAAGGCTATGTCAAGCATCCAGCCTACCCATATTGGAAAGGCATCAATCAGGTAAGGGTAGAACACTTTTTCAAGTCCCTCTTTTTCCGTGGCTAATCAACCTACAATCGAAAGCTACTACATAGTTGATCATTTTTAGGCCGTACAAGAAACTTCTGAAATGCCCTCCACAAAACAACGACTCAAGAAGCATTGGGGAAGATAAAACCGGTTGAAAATAAAACAGAACCCACTTCCCAGAACCCCAAACCAACGTGTTCTTCCAATTGAAACATACAGACGGTAGTAGGACCTTGGTTGAGAGCTTAGAGTTACGCGTTCGTATACACACAAATGCAGCATTACCAAGATTTCTAGTTCATGCAAATGAACGGTTTGCAGAGGTGCACGTCAGAAGCCTCCAAGTGAAGACGCCTACGCCCAAGGTCACTGCAGGAATACGTGACCCACTAAGAACAGCAATTCGATAAAATGGGCGAACCTAGAGGAACCACAGTTTCCTACTATGATTACATGGAGCATTTACAAGGAGCGTAACGATACCACTACAAGTGAATACGGCGTGATACAGAATGAGAGGTATCACCAATGAAAGACTTCGACGATTGGGTATTTCGAGATAGGTGAATTGCCCCCGTCTGTTAAACCCCCAAATTTTATGGCTTCGAAACTCGATTTGCTTCCTTCGTTTTTTTCAATCTTCGACTAATAAGAACTTGTTTTTAGATTAAGCGACTCAGTCCTTCTCAATCGAATGCACTCAACCCTCTTCCTCGACTTGAGTCTGCACAAATTCTATTCGAATTTTGAGGTTGGTAATTTTCCTCACTGTGAGCGATTGCAAGACAGACTTAAAGAGGGCAAAATCTTCGTGTGCCAGCCTCTAACTGCAGTTTGAATCGAGACTCAAACTCAACAACTGCGAGCAATTCCGAGAACGAGGCTCCACAAAGTTCCACAGAGCAGAATCTTAGTGTCCAAGTGTCCAGCTCCAACACAGAGGTCCTAATCTATTCCGCCGGAAAATTGTTTAATTCATCGACCGAGTAATTGGAAGAATCAGGCAACTGCGAGTGAAAAGGCTCCTCCGTCGACTTCTAGAGAACCAATGAAAGAATGATGGATAAGATAAGTACGAATCTTATCCCCTGGAAAGGGATCAAATTCAGCAACTGCACGTGATTGTAAAACCGACTTCTGCAGAGAGAGGGAGAGATACGTACCCGGAGATGGTCCCAGGAGGCGGTGTTGTCACCAGTCCAGGCGGCACTGGTGCGCTGGGAGCCAGCAAAGAAGGCACGCGTGAGAACGAAGGGGCGCTCCTTGCGCCCGGAGCGACGCAGCAGCCCCTCCCAGCTCGCGTTGTGCACCCACAGGCTGTAGAGGTTGTGCAGGTCCCGGTTCTCCCACTGCCCGCCCAGCAGTGTGTCCTGCGCAAGCAACAACAACAGTCATTTCAGAAGAATCAGATGAACAGGACATGTATATAGCAGGCCGTTTTATAAGTTCTGTCGGAATTTCGAATAAAACCTCTGACCAAAGATTCAATCCTGAAAGCAACATCAGCCATTTCAGACTAGTCCGATAAACCGGAAACGTACCCAGTCATCCCACAAATTCTGTCGGAATTTTGAATCAAACAAGTGAACAAATGTTTCATTCAGCTGAAGCTTCAATCATCTACGACTCCCTTCCCCATATATTCTTAAGCATATTGATACATTCATTATTGCAGAGTTCCTCTGGTTTCGATTATTATAAGAACTCATAAATACCCGTTTCGACCTATTCCTCCAACCAATTATGTAAGCTATGAGACAATTGGTAGTTTGAAGAAGAAGCAAGTTCAGAAGAAAAAAGTGGCAGATTAGGAATTATCTTCCAACTAAGTTTTTCTTTGATCTTCTGTGACGCGATTCTTGTCACGTGTCCTGATGAAACATCACGGCTCTTCCATTCACCTTGTTTTCGTTCTCAAAGCTTGGTTCAAACGCCCTAATTGCTGACAGTAGATTTTGGCATTAAGTGGTAGTAAGTAAAACGTGGGTCACTCATTGGCCATCCCACCAGATTGAACCAAGAAGTGCCTTTTCCCATGAAGTTCCATTCTTGGCTGTGACTCTGGTTAGGGTCTTTCCTTCGTTGTCAACGACAATGCACAACATCCTGATAAAAGGTGGTCCAATTATCGTCACCAGAGACAAGTCTGCGGACCAAAAAGGGTGAAAAAAGTTGGTGATAATGATAAAAGAGATTGGCATTCATGAGACACCCATGATTCTTGAGTACCTCCACGATGGCAGGGTTTCAATCGAGCATTAGCTGAGAGGGGCTTCAAATAATGAAATTACAAACGGAGAAACGAATTCCAGAGAGATGCATTAACGGCTCACTTTGGGGATGGTGACCTCAGGACCACTGAAGACGGAGGGCTCATTCATGTCGTTCCAGGCGTAGTACATGCGGTCAGCGCTGACGAAGTCGGTGTCAGTGAAGAGGTTGGCCCACCAATCCACCACCTCGGGTCGATAAAAGTCCGGCCAGTAGCTCGAGCCCGGCCAGCACCAACCGTCAAAGTCCTCCTCCGGATTACTCGCCTTCTTCACGTACAGACCCTGCGACTTTCCCGACCTGAAAAGGATTAAAGAATAGAACAGTTGGGAACTTTAAGGCATGTGGGATAAAAGATCCAGGGGGTGAGGCCTACTGAAGGGATGATACATAAATGAAGCTGCAAGAACCTATATGGAACCCGAGGCACCCACTGAGGCTCAGTAACGGAGCCCTCTGCCATACTGATTTCATTCACATGCCTTCCCATTGTTACTGTACTTGTGTTTCACGCAGCAATGACTCACAACCTAAATAAATGCACCGCTACTTTACAAACGAGAAAACTCGATTCCCGCCCATCACCAACCCCACAGGTGCATCCAGTGTCTACAAAGTACTGGACGACCGTCCCGAGTCTCAGCATCAAGTACTGATTAACACACTCTCTTTCTAACCCCATGCGCTTAGGCATGACCAAGACCTCGTCCAGCGCCTTCACATACACCTGTCTCCAGAACCGAGAAAAACTTACTGGCAGGTTTGCCAACTGTGGTCCATCTTGATGTGGGGGTCGACAACCACGACCAGTTTGCGTCCGCTGACGGCCAGGTCATCGATCATGGCATCGGCGTCGGGGAAGTTAGCCTTATTCCACTTGAAGTAGCGCTTATCGTCGGCGTGTTCTATATCCAACCAGATCACGTCCACAGGCATATTGTGCCTGTTGTATTCGTCACTGATTAACTTCACCTCGGCCTGATCGCGGTAGTTCCACCGGGATTGGTGATGAGCCAGTGAGAAGAGAGGAGGGAGTGACGTAACTCCAGTAAGGGCAGCGTAGGCCTGCAAACCTGCCAGTGGCGTTTGAGCGAGCATGACAAAGACATCGATGACGCCAGTCTCGAACATCCAGCGGGTCTTCACGTAGGGGTCGACGGTTTTCGGGCTAACGAAGAGGTTTGACAACAAACCGCCGTTGGAGTTGACCTCTCGCGATGACTCAACGTCAATCCAGGCCTCAGTGGGATTATTCACGAACACGCCGACGGTGAAATTGGCACGATGGGCCCACATTACAGGCACTGAGCCGTAGAGAGCCATGGGGTTGTTCAGCTCGTACTCGAAAACATCCAGATTGTAGAGGCGGTAGGGGTCTGTTTGGTTGGTGTTGCGAAGCGAGAAACTATCAGCGTGTTCGGGGATGCCATAGACGTGTTCGCAACCATGGAAGGTGAAATCGAAACCAATTGATGTTGGACCGTGGGGGCGGGAATCACGATGACCTTTGAAAGTTTCGGACCAATCAACTGGGATTGGTCCAGATGGTGGGGGTTGAGTCACCTCGTTGTCTCCAGTGTTTTCATTGGTCTCATTCTCAGTGGGTGTCCCATCTTCAGCCGACTTTTCCTCTGGTTTTTCCTCTTCAACTGGAGGTGGTTCGATGAACTGGGGCTCCAGCTGATGTTCGAAATTGAGCAGGTCCCTGTCGTTGAAAGTCATTTGAAGCTCATTAATGGAGAAAAATGCAAGCTTGAAGGGCTGAATTGTGACTTCAACTCGGTCCCCATCAAGACCAGAGACGATAATTTTCGAGTCTGCTGTATTAACTTTGAGAGGAAGCGCTTGAGGTTCCTCAGCAAGTGCATCACCCACTCTCGTGCGGAAACGTGATCGAATTGGATCGGTCTCGTCAATTTGAAAACGGAAGGTGTGGTGATCGTGGTAAGAAATATTAACAGTCAGACGTTTTTCATTTGCCTTGTTGATTACTTGAAATTCGACAACATTATCCACATTTCGGAGTTTAGATACATCTACACTGTACTGTGGTTCAGTAGGCCAGTAGTTCCTCTGGCGTGTGCAGAATGAGCTCTCTGAACATGTCCTAAAGTTTGTGCGATCTACGCACAAAACCTGGCTAATCAGCAAGATCACTAAAAAGGGTCCCATTTCCAACAGGACAATGGACTAGAAGTACGAGTCGATGTATCCACTTGTGGTTGGTCTCCTCAAGGGCAGTAAAATTGTAATAATTATAACCAAGGAATATCACAATCACACTCAATTCCTGCAAGTTATTGTTTTTTTGTTAACTAACTTATTATTATTTTATTTTAGAACTTTCATACTAAAAATTAACTTGTATTATGTTTTAGTTCTTTTTCAAATTTTTGGAACTACATTAAGTGATAGGATTATTTTAGCCACAAGAGTGTTTTTATATAAATAGTTCCCCTAAGAGATATACTTGTTAGGTAAAGATAAAGATTCATTTGCGTTAATAATCAGGAACCAGAGCACAATTAGGATGTCTGCCTAGGTCGACCTCATTTAATTGTTTTGAAACAGCACGATCTCAGAGTTATTGTGTAAATGTGATTGTTTGGTGGCAACTGCTGTCTTTTCTAATCAAACCCTTATTTTTATCTGTGCGTTTAATATTTGGGAACCAAAGACTTCTAAGTGGTTCTGATTCAGTCAATTAGAATACTTATATGAAATATTTCTCCGATGATCGAGTATCCTCGATGGCGATTGCTCAAAGACAGATTTACATCCGTTACTCAAGTAAAGATATCAAAAACAGTGTATTTATAAAAAAATATTGTAAAGTGTCTCGTAGCTGTTCGTGGTCATACAAGTCAAAATATAACATCAACCTAACAAAAATCAAACCATATAACTGCTTTTAGAAAGAAAGATATGTGGTGTTTGACAATATTACCTAGTTTTGCCATTTTAGCCAAAGTTCAAACCCTGCTAAATGTCAAATAAATTCATTTCATGACTCTAATGCCGATTACCCTTTGACATTTAGAGGAATGCTAGGACCAAATACTTGGCTTTTTCGGAAAACCATAACTTTAAGGACATATTTAACCCATAAGCACCGAAGATTTGCGAGAGACTCCAAAATAATAAATATAACAGTCATTAATTAGCTTTTGAACTCAATGTTTTTTATTCTACCGATCGGTAATTAGTACATTTGATACTAAATGTGGGATAGACTAACTATCCAGTCTCAAAACACTCGTTGTTTCTTAAGATACTCAATGATATTTGAACCTAAAACTAGTGAAGATTAGCCATACAAATCAAGATATAACAAAAAGTTTGAATATAAAACCTCTAAAAGAAAAAGCAACGTTACACACTAACCCATAGGTATTTCTACCGATATCATGGTGAAAAGTGTTCTGTAAATAGCACATGATGTATTCTACTTTAGGTTTACTGTACATATCGTGACGGAAAATTTTCAACATAATGGAGGAAGTGCTAATGATTTCATTGTCTCAGGAGAAGAAACTGGGGAAGGTAGTAGTAGAGGCCAGTGAAATATAAACTAGTCCCTTTCAGGGAGCTGTAATGACATGCGACCTAACATATCATTGGCCGACAAAGAAGAAATAGCGTTAGGAATAGAGCTAACGTTTTTCTCAATTACTGCACTGTAGTTAAACTACATGTGTTACTTAATACCTGGGGTTCAGCTGCAAAATACGTTGCCCATCATATGAATATAGGCGAACCGTACGATGGTTTATAGGACTATTCTGAGTCACACACAAATAGAATTATTTTTGCCCTGCCCAACCAAATGAAAATGTCGAGAAACGGCGAAGATGCTAGCCAACTGGACAATAAACGATAAGATTTAGGTGTTTTTTCTTAAAAAGTTTACCCTAAGGTTTATCAAAAAATGTCGAACTTGCTGTCAGTATATTGGCTAGAGCTGTCGATTGTGCGAAGTTTGCTTTGCAATTATTTCATCAAGTCCTGATGAGCTATTTCACCCACTCTCTTGATTCGCAATATTTTCTGCATTGATCAAACATTTAATGCCACAAAGTAGCAGGAAAATGGTCACCATTGAATCTCCTGTAAAATGCTGTGATTTGAAGTAGCGCACATGGACGAAAACCAATTTCTTCAAACCCGTATAGTACAATATATGAGTCAAGCCTGAAGTAAAATGAAAAATGGAGCGATGTCAGCAGTGTCTCGAGATTATCAGGATCTATATGTTGAGAAATAGGTAACGATATCTCGCTTCAACTACCACGGGAAAACTTGCAAAGTTGTAAGCTTAAGTAGAAGACAAAATCGGCAATCAAAGATACTTCGAGTTTAAAGCCTCTCATAATGGCAAACTAAATCCTCAGATGTGATGTGAGTCCATCTCGTAATGACCAATTTAAAAACGTCATAATACTACAACAGGGCGAAAATAATACTGGCGGATCCAAAGATAAAGCATCTACAAAACGTAATGATGAATGAAATGGATCAGCTAAATGAAAAGCATTTTTTAAAACTAGACTTCTTTATGACATGATGTAGACTTTCAGTACCCATAGATACACTATGGAAAAGTGATTACAAAGTCTTCGCAAATAATTTTTATTATTTTTGTGACTAAAAAATAACCGTCAGATTAATCTTTTATAAAAATTAAAACATCTAATATTTGAATTGGCGGTTAAGGTGGGTCTTTGTCGTAGGCGTCTTTACGAAATATCAAGCGTACCAGATTTGTCTGGTATTGTCTGGTAACGTGTGGGTCCTTACAAATCGTCTTTCACGTATTCATAGGTATTTTTACCTGTTTTTTGTCTTATTTTAACTTTTTACTTTTCGAGATTAATGTATAATAAAATTCCTTAACGTTAAGTTTAGTAATTTGATGTTGATTTTTTTGTGAAGGTATGTCTAAAGTCGGTGTTCGAAACAGCTTAAGAAAACCACGACCTCCACAGGTTGTCAGTGTATCTGATTCTGGGGATGAGGAGACTCAAGGCTCCCAGTGTGACTGCAGCAGCAATGCCACTACAAAAGTATTAATCATTATTCACTATATGTTGCTGTTTTTACACTTTTCATTCTCTCACGCTTTGCTTGGTTTTACAGACTTCGAAGGAGTCTTCAAAGACTCCTACAAAACGTCTTAGTGCCAAACCCAAGCGTCGACCAACAGTAAAACCGTCCAATGCTCAATCCCGGAAAAACGGCGTGGCCAAGGAAGAGGCGAATAATGGGTTCGAATCCGGCGACAATGGTGTTGTAGATGCTACGAATTCTCCTGTTGCTACTTTGACTCCTGCCGAAATTAAATCCCAATATGACGAATTTGTCAATACCTACGCTGTCCCAACCCACATCTACCGGTACCTGGCCGAGCGACACAAGTCACAGCCCTGTTTTCTCACCCGAAATTTGCGCTACATGCACCCTGATGGGCGGGGGAACGGCGCTCCGAGAAGTTTGTTACCCTTTAGTGCCCTTTAGTCTCCATGATATGCAAAAGAATAATCAAAAAATGTGGTCCTCTTTTAGAGAGAGAACCACTCAAAAAGGTGGTTGATAAACTGGCTGCAGCTGCGATTCAACGCGCCAGACGAGCGAGCAAAACGCCACCCCGTACGCAGCAGTGGCCTGATGAGGTCGAGGTCATTTTTGAGCAACTCAAAGACGGCCCAAAGGAGGAAGTTTGGTTCACGTGTGAGGTGAGTGCAGACAGTTCGCGCTCAGATACTGTTGATACGATACATAGGGTCGTCGTATAAGTCGTTTTGAGCCTTTTGCATTAATAGAATTTAGGAGGTTTTTTGCGTCTAAAGGAGCTGAACATGACTTTTTATGATGTAGTGTATTTAAACTAATCAACTATTGTTTCACAGAGCAGTAAAAATTGTTTCACTAAAAATCACTGCCGACATGGAAGTACCCAAGAATCATCTGATGAGGCGCTTACAGTTTCATGAGTTCAGCGTCTGGGAAAATTCACTCAACTTATGAGGAGGAATGTGTGAATAAAAGAACTTGTGGAATTGAGTCGAAGTCTGGATTTTACCCTACACGGAGATGAAGATCGAACACTTGAATTTGATGATAAGTAGCTTCTTGACGAAACGGCCCTTGAAGAAGCTTATTCTGTTAATAAGGTGCTTCTCAATGGAAGTCATACATAATCGCTTATCACTTGTCACTAGTTTCTGATGCTGCCGTTCTGATATTTCCAAGAAGAACAAGTCGTGGTTTTTAATCGCCAACAGTGCAACGTAATTCCCGGTTAATTTGGGGTTTGTTTGGTTATTTTGAACCCCACTCTAGAGCACGGCACTAGACCGCCATGATGTTCACAGAAGTAGTATTAAAATTACCCCTATTTTCCTCCGGCAGGCCAAGGTGGACGTTTTTGCTCGCCTAGCCTGGAACTGGCGTCGAAAAGGCGGTTGCCTTGACTCCCTGGTGCTGGTCTCGCGCCAGACCCCCTGCGCCTGCAACCCCGACCAACCGGAACTGCTGGCCGAGTGCACCACCGCCGAGAGCCCCACCGGTCCCACCTCGGTGCGCTTCCGCCTGGACGAGGTGCTTCGCACCGCCGCTCTCGTCAACGATTCCGCCTTCAACGAGGTGGTCTACAACCTCATCTGCTCGCGCGTGCGCTTCGCTCAGCTGGAGATCCAGGTACAGAGCCTCGAGCGCAAGAAGGCCAAGAACATCAACTTCGATGATCGTCGTCTGGTGCCTGTTAGCCACCCCGTGATGTACTCGACGGCGCCACTGCCGCTCTTCTACGTCCCTGGTAGGTGACCCGCGGGGCTGGAGAGAGAGCCCTACTGCGGTCTGAAACACCGCCCTTCAAAGCGTCATACAGGGGTTGGGCAAAATAGTGGAGATATCTTGAAAACTGGGAAAAAAGACGATTTTAAATGGGTGTAAGTGCGTCCACTTTTGCAGCAATTGCAGCCTCAATTCTCCGAGGTATTACTTCTTACAGATTGTGAATTTTTGGTTCCAGAGGGATGAATATCCCATTCTCCAGCTCTGTTGGAGACGATGGCGCAAATCGACTTCTTACTCGCATCTCTCAAATCGACCATAAATGCTCCTCAGTAATGAGGTTGAGGTGGTCTGGGGATTGTGGTGACCAGATGAATGCTCCTAGTGTCGCCATTCTTACGAAACGATTCTATCCGTATGATGGGGAAGAAGGTAGTGGGGATTAGGGGCTTCTCTCGGCTACCTCCAAATGTACACTCGGCGGCCGGAGGTAGACGACGGTGGTTCGTCAGAGAAAGCCACTTTTTCCACTGCTCGGGGGACAGGCCAATTATGCTGGATGTCTTTGAGAGTAGGGGTCTCTTAATTGCCGTTTTTTCTTGGTCGAATCCACATTTGTGCAACTCCTGACGGGGAGCACTCCGGAAGTTCCTGTTATGCTAGCGTCTGCCATACGAACACCTACAATTTGGCCCCTTTGAAAATCCTAGAGTTCTGCCGCTTTTATAGGGTTATAGCCAACTTTTTTCCAATATATGTATAAACATTTTAAATAAAAATATGTAACATAACAACACAATAATAAATAACAATATTAAAGTATGTAATGTTTGGGTTATTTGTAACCTTAGGAAATATGACGCCAAAATGTCAAGTGTTTCCATTATTTTGTCCAACCCCTGTAATCTGGTCAAGCTTCTTCAGTGACTCGCGTGTGGTCCCTGTTGAGTCTAAAACACCCTTCCCCTCCCCCTTATTTTCCTCAGCCATGGGCAAGTGCGACGCCTCGTGCTTCCAGCTGACTCCCGGGACGTACGAGCTGCGTCTGGGCATCCAGACTGACCCGATCGTAGTCCCGGTGCCCTGTGGGTTCCCCCCGGTGCGACTGAACTCCAGGTCCCTCATGATCAAGGAGGGGGGCATTGCCTCCGCCCTCAATGGCGAGCACAGAGTGGCCTATGAGTCCCCTGTGAGGGGCAGTGGCCGGACTAGTGTGGTCACTGCCTCGGCGGTGGACGAGTTTGAGAAGTGGCCCACGCTGCGTTTCCAGGTGGTCTGGCACTATAGGAACTCCACTCCGGCCGCCTCCGTGCCACGTTACAGTGAGTTTTGTGACCTTTGGTCATACTATTAGTTCTATCAGAATTTTGAATAGATTGACCAAGCGATTAACAAACCCATTAATAACTGTGACTGGAGTCTTTCCGTCAGTGTCTATGACGCCTAATATTTGGATAAAAGAACTTTTTTTTCGATAGTCCTCAGTCGTAGGAGCAGATGTCAATTCACACCTATTTTCCAAGTTGATAAACCTTGCCAAGCGTTTTGGAAGTGACAACGATGAACAGTTGTATGTTTAAACTAGGCTTCATAGCCAACTCCTCAAGTGATAAAGTAGATGATCCTCCGTGGTAGCAAGGTTTTAATCAAGCAAATTGTAATTTATGCATTTTAAATGCATTTTAACATTATAGCATATTGTTTAGCTCCTTTAGGCATTACAAGTCCTCTTTAAATTTCCTTGAATTTCAAAAAAAGTTATGGAATGACCTGCTATAAAAGCTCAACCTCTAATACCCCCTTTCTCCGTCAGTGACCCCTAAGGGCCGGCGAGACACCGCCAAGCGTCTCCTCTCCGAGTCACCGCAGACCCCTCCACCGCCCTCCAAACATGCTCGTCTCAACGGAACCACCTCCCAGGAGGACGCAGTGGAAGTAGTCGACGCTACCGCCGCCGCAGATGGAGCTGGTGCTTCCACGTCCGCCACCACCACCACCGTTACCACCTCGGCGGTGGCTGCGCGCTCCCTGCCGATCGACGTGGTGTACTTTTTCACGTACCTGGTGGGCGAACGGCGCTACCTCCAGTGGACACGCACCTCGGACATGGTGTGTCCCTGGTGCAAGATCAACTGCTGTCGGGGTCGCGCACCACATCCCAGCAGCCTGCTGGCGCATCTGCGCTGCTGCCACCCGCGGTTGCGTTTCGGTGCCTCGTGGCACGCGGATTCGCGACACCTCACGCTGGAGGTGGGTCCAATCCCTCTCTCTTTTGGCTTTTATTTTCCGGAAGAGTGGAAGAACTAGGGTTGCAAGGAAGTTGATTACTGCTCTCAGGAGGCTCGTGCGCAACTTGTACGAGTTAAATCACCTCTAAAACGCTTAAAGTAACTAATTTTTGGGCTGTTGAGGTTGTTGGTGAGTCGATTGCTACGCTGAGGCTCGTCTGCAGTGTATTTATTGTCTAAAACGTCCAGTTTGTGGATAATCTAAGGTAAAACTGGTAGTCTGGGATTATTTAAGCTAGAGTTACTGTGAAATCGATTGCTTCTTGAGGTTTTAAGGTCACTCATTCATTGTAGAATGCAAAACCTGGAATTGTATACTGTCAGCAGGTTTATAGGGAAGGGTATCATGAGGTCATGTGAACCCCCATCCCACATTTTATGGGTTTTATTTCATTAGCTGTTTATGGAGGTGGCTCCAGTCTCTGATTTCTGTCTTCTGGTTTAGGCAGAAAATGAGAACTAGTGTTTCCTGGTCTGTGGGGGATGACGGGCTACCGAGGAGCTGATTGCTGCTCTGCAGGGCTAGTTTACACAGTGTACGTATTGAGCAACAGGTTAAACCAGCACTAAAATGCCTAAAACAGCGATTTCTTGTAGTTTGTAATCGCTCGAGAAGGTTACTGAGGTTACTAGAAAGTTTTTTGGTACTTGGAAGTGCACGCATTGAGTCGCTCCTTAAATCGCCACTAAAGCGCCCAAAGTAACGAATTCTTGGGAATTCCAAGTTAAAACTGGTGGCTCGAGGTTACTCGAGTAGGTAACTAGGGGCTACTGGGAAGTCGATTGCCTCTTTGGGACCATAAAACGGCTGTTCCATTGGAGAAGGCGGAACCTCAAATTCTCTTACGTCTGCAGATTTATAAGACAGTTAACGTAAAGTCATGTGAATCCCCAGTCTTATGGCTTTTATTTTTTTATGTACTGTTCGTGAACTATTAACATCAATCTCCATGTGCTTTGTTCTATCAAAATTAGTGGCTTGAACTCCTTAGGTCGTTGGCTCCTTTAATTTGGGTGTAAGTGCGTTCTGTCCCACTAATTCGTAGACTATCTTGAAGCTCTTATTAAGGTTCCCTTGTAATTAGTGTGGCCTGCCACTAATTCTCGTATACATATAACTACGCCGAGAAATTTTCCCGTGTTTCACTCATCGCTTGGCTCCAACCTACTTATTTTTTGTCGATACGTCGAAATTGTCTTGGCCCTTCAGTAGAGGTTTTCTTGCATCTTATACGGTTTGCCACTATGAATTCCAGAAAAAGGTGCCCTAGTAACTTTCAACTCCGAGAGGTGAAGAGGTTTTTTCCCGTGTATTATACATGCTATGACCTTCTCCAGGACCAGAGGCTCTCAACATCGCCTGATTGAACTTTGTGGGGTGTGTGTATTGAAGGTAGTGCATGAAACATGTAAAATATCCCTTTCAATCTGAAGATACTGAGGGAAATTTTAGACCGTAAAACCCATCTACCATCTGACCACCTTACAGTTTGAGAATCATAAGGTCAGGTTATGAACTAATAAAAGGAATCCCGTGTGCTTGATTTTTCGCAGTTTTATGAGCTTGGGATTCTCAAATTGTTGACCCTTTTAATTTGCGTTCTGCTGTCGATATAAATTGACTTTGAAACGCCTACAACAGGTGATTAGTGTGTAGTTTTGGCACTTCTGTAAGGGTTAGATGGTGTTCCAAAAACAGTCCGACGGCCATTGGACCTGTCCATGCCAGAGAATAACACATTTTTCTTCCGAAACTTCTGCTGTTGGAAGATCCTTTCATTTAAGGTTTAAATTAGGCATACAGTAATTCCTCGCTAATTTGCATTATTTTGTCGTCGAAAAACCTGGAAATGTCTAAAGCATCCGATTCGTAGACAGTTTTTAATAAACTCCTCCCTTCAGATAAGCCTAGACGAGAACTACGACGGCTCCAGTGAGGCCTGCACAGCCGCCCCACCAAGCGGACCCCTGCCCCGCACCTTTCGTCCCATCGTCGATGCACCGACGGAAAACGGGTTGGACATTGGGCAGCAGTGCCTTGAGTCGGTGGGTGGGACCTCACACGAGGACCTCCCGCTGGCTGGCGGGTGGACGGGCTACGGCGACCGCAACGGAGTTTGCCGGGAGCGGATCACGCGCAAGCTGGCCCTGGTGCGCCACCTCACGCGGTGCCAGCGTCGACCACGCAAGCGCGTCCCTTCCAGCCAACTTGTCTACTGGCGTGGGGTGGAGGCCTACGCCGCTGCCCACGCCTCCTCGTGGGGTGGGGTGCATCTAAATGAGGTGGGTTTCAGTTACAGAGGCTTCATTTGGCTGTCGTTTCATTTGGGGGATCGTTTCCGAGTCGCATTGGGGGCGACTCATCTCGAATAAACTGTATGAAACAGGGCTTGGATATTTGACGTGCATTTAATTGAGATTCGTTGCAGTTTAATTGGGTCTTCTGACCACATTTTCCCGTGTTCAAGCCTGATTTTTCGGTCTCTTGAGGAAAACCTTGTGTTTCTACGTTTCTCCTTTTTGAGATAGAGCAGGAGTTGTATTCAGCATTTTAATGTAGATGTGTAAACGTAGTGTTTAGCTCCTTGGTATGCATTTAAATGAGGTCCGTTTGATTTTTTTCTGTCTCTGGTGGAAAAAATTAGTGTTTGTGCAGGTACCCTTTCTGGAGGATAGTTTCCGAGTTACATAGGGAAATATGCGACGGTATTGTTTGAGTGTAGATGTGTGTGTGAAAAGTTTCACCCTGGCGTGTATAAAATAATGCCTTATTTTTGGTTTCTGATGGAAAATGTCGTGTTTCTAGAGGCCCCCTTTCTAGAAATCGTTTCCAATTTTCATAGGGACAACTCACCTAGAGGTAGATGTGGGTGTAACAGGGTTTCGGAGGTCTGGTGTGCATTCGACTGAAGTTCTAGTTGGATTGGGCCAGGGAAACCTTACTTTTTTCCACCGATTTTGTTTAAGGAGATCGTTTTCAAGTGCCATAGGAGAAAAGATGTACACATAATGCCTGGAGACGTGTGGATGAATCCGGCTTTAGCTCTTCAGTGTGCCTTTAAATGCGGTTAACTGGGTGCATTCTAGTGCGAACTGGATTTTATAGCCATATTTGGTTAGGTAGGATCACATATTTTGTGTCTCCTGTGTCAAACTTTTTTGGAGAGACTTTATTACTTAGATGTAGAATCATTACGTAGAAGTAGACATTTATGAATCAGAGTTTGGTGTTGCTATCGTTCGCTGGTTGTTAACCGGGTTTTCCATCCGCTTATGGTTCGGTAAATCTCAAGTTTTTCGGTAACCGTCGTGTTTTTATAGAGTTTATTTTTCAGGAGTCGCTTCCAAATCAGGTAAGGGTACACACGGACACATTATTTAAGGGTAGATGTGCTTTTGGCTAGGTAATACCTCAATTTTTTAACAGAGTATGACTCTTTGCGTACACTTAAATGAGGGTAGTTGCGGTTTACTTTTTCCATGATCGCGCTTAATTTTAACTGTCTCTTGCGAGAAACAGCGTGTTTCTACACATTCCTTTTGAGGCTCCGTTTCAGAGTCAGTTTCTGGAAGCGGATAAACACATTTCCTAGAGGTAGGTGAAGGTGAAACAGGGTTTGACCCCCAAATAAGTTGCACCGTAAGCGTGAACTAGGTTTTCCAGGCACCTTTGACTAGTCTATATGCCATGTTTTTCGGCAAACCTTACATTTTCACCGGTTCCCTTCTAGAATATCGTTTCCATGTCAGATATGGGGACATTATCCACTACAAGATGTGTGGGTAAAACACGTTTTTGCCTCTGGTGTGCATTCAAATGAGGTTTCTTGGGTGTTAACGGGATTTTTCAGCCACATTTTCTGTCATCACATTTGATTTTACGCTTTTAGGTCTTTGAATTGCGTTTAAATGAGGTTCCCTCCAGGTTAATTGGCTTTTTCTAGTCGCATTTTCCAGTGTTCGGTCTTTCGAGGGAAGCTAAGTGCTGCTACAGATGTATGGTTCGTGCATGTTTCAAAATGTTAACGGGGTTTTTTAGCTGCTTTTGTTTAGGCAGCGTCTCTCGTTTTTCGACAACCTTCCTGCTTCTAAACGGTTCCTTTTTGAGAGGTCGTTTTCATCTAATCTTAGAGAACAGGTGGACTCGTCATCTGAGGTTAGACATGTTTGAAACGGGGCTTGGCTCTGGTTGGGGATAATCTTTAGCTTGTCGACGAAATTCGTGGAATCTTGGTGTCTCATAAGATTTTTTGTTGGGTGAAAGTTCTTTAGTCAGGTTTGAGAATGGTGGAACATATTACCTAAAGGTAGATATGGTGGAAAAGGCTTTTGGCTCTTTGTTGTGGATTCAAAATGGGTCTAGTCTCATTTTTCCTCGATCTCATGTTGAAAAACGTCTTGTTTCTACAGTTTCCCTTTTCTGAAGTCGTTTTCGAGTCCAATATTGGCTACGGGAAGAGGTTCCTGGACTGTTAACGGCGTGTTCTAGTCACACTTTGTGTTCGTGCTTGATGTTTTCCGTATCCTGCAAAGAAACGGCGTGTTTCTTTACATTGACCTTTTGGAGATCGTTTCGGACTCAGTTTCTGGAAACGGAGAAACACGTTCCTTAGAGGTAGATGTGGTTGATGGCTCTTTGGCGCTCATTTGATTGAGTTTCACTGAACGCACTTGCGTGTTGACTGGATTTTCAGTGAAACCTTGAGTTTTTCTAGAGTAGGTGTGTGCGAAGTGGGGTTCGTTCCGGTTTAATTGGGTTTCCTAATCGCACATCTTGGTCGCGCTTAATTATTTTTCTCTCTCCTGTCAAAAACATTTTTGGTAGATCATTTCTAAGTCAGATTTGGGAACAGGGGAGCATTTTTGTGACCGCCTCATACGGGAAATTCGGGGTATCGTTTCAAGGTCAGGTTTTGGATACAGCGGCACACTACACCTTCAGTTGTAGGTTTACTCGATTCATTTCATTGTTAGCCGTGCTTTATAGCTGCTTTTGGTTTGTTTGCACCTTAGGATGTCGTGTTTCTCCAGGTGCCTTTTATGAGATAATTTCTTAATAGGATTGCCGTAGTAGATATGTTCCGAGACCGAATCGAAGTGGGGATACTGCCTTACGCCATCTATTTCAGCCTCCTTTACAGTACTGCTAGTTATTCCTGAAATAATGAGAATATTCGTTAAAAAATAGCATCCGCAATAGTTGAGCTTCGAAATATCGTGGGGATTTCTATCCATTAGCCGTATTTTTTAGCGGGGTTTGGACCTTCGGTGTGTGTATATGAATGAATTATTGTGGCAGACTAACTGCATTTTCTAGCCACTTTTTATTTGATCTCCTGTGTGAACATGTGGGTTTCTAGAGGTGCCCATTTTTGGAGGTCGTTTTGTAGAAACAACGAAACATTAACCTAGAGTGAATAAGGGTTTGACTCTGGCGTGCATTTAACTTTGTTTCGCGACTCGCTTTCCAGTTTTAGGTGGATTTTCTAGCCGCTTTTGGGTGATTGCTTCCAACTCAGATAAGGGCATGGATGGAAACATTGTCTGAGGGAAGGTGTATGCGAAACAGGGTTGGATTCTTTTGAGTGCATTTAACTTGTGTTTACTCCGACGCATTTAATTGTTGACATCGTTGTTCGGTCTTTTGAGGCAAACTTCTCTTTTTTCCTGTGGCTTCCGAGTCAGGTTTGGGGAAACGATAGACAGATTACCTGGGTGTGTGTGTGTGTGTGTCAGAACAGCCTTTGCAATCGTCTTAGTCGTTTGACGTCAAAAGGCGGGGAGTTTGAATTTTTCCATTCCATCATATGTAATCGAAGCGGGCGCTGTGTAGCATAGCTTGAAAAGCTGCTTCCTCTTTCATATTTCGGCGTTCTGTAGGTAAAACCGTTTGTCTTAATGCGGAGAATAGAAGTCTCTTTACATCTTTGCAATGTTCAATTTCTTCTCAGTTTGTGGTTTGTTTGTTTTTCAGTAAGATTAGCTGGAAAACATGTTGGTGTTACCTTGTTTTTCTTTTTCTCCCCCATATTTACTTCGATTATGCCTGATTTTGCTGTCTTTTGCGTCGAAATTCGTGTTGCTGCGCATTTCCTATCCTTTTTATTTAACAAACTGCATAGAAGGATACATTTCATGGGAGTGTATGTGTTTATTAAACCGGTGTTTGACTTCTTGGTACTCGGTCAGCCCTTATGAATAAGGTAATGAATCGTATATAGCGGTAACATACAAGGGGTTTTAAGAAATAGTTGAAGCACTTTGAAATACGATTTGCCTTAATATCTTGAAACGCTTGTCGTCTTTGAAAACGGAGGTTTTCTAATTGCAGCATTTCCATAGCAGAATCTAGATTTGTGCAGCTCCTGGTGAGGTTCTGTGGGTGTTCATTGAGCTCTGCTGTGATTTTAGGAGCCGCGGTATTGTGCTCCTCTCTAACAATTCAATTTAGGCTCCGACGGTCTCTCTCAGCCAACAGCTTCGATTTTCGGTCAGACCTGTTCTTTGCTGAGCACGACGTTTTTCCCTCTCTTTCAGAGGCACCAGTCATTCCTTTTGAGACAGTGCCTCTTGAAACGTCACCAAGAACACGTAGGGGAGTTTCTGTTGCCCTGGTGCCTGCTGCCACACGAGCGTCAACAATTTGGCCTCTTTGAAATTCCGAGAGGTCCGACATTAGTACCTTTACAAGGCAACTTCATACTACCTCTCGGAGAAACCGTCTTCAAAATTCGACCAAAAATTCTGACAGGCTCTGGGTTCCATCATTCCACAACTTAGGGTGGTGGTAATGTAATGTTTCCGACTTGATATGAGTCTGCCAATACATCCATTTACTTCGATGTGATGCCCTAGAGAACGGCCTCTACAGCAATCGAATTCGGAGTAGCCATTGGCGGTAAATGGGTACCGAGCTTCCTATGGGTCCAGAAGGCGTAAATTTGTATGTGCGTGGTTAGTTTACACCTTATTGTTTTCCGATTTTAAGAACATTATTCAAGTTTCTACAGTTTCACTGTTGGGACGACTGCCAATACGCGTGGATGGTTGACCTTTGCATTAATCGATTTCAGACCAGACAATACCACCCCTGGCTCAACGCCGACGAGAGTCTGACATTAGCCACACGATCCGCGGCCACCTCCTTCACCACCGCTGGGGCTGCCTCCTCGTCCAGCTGCGGCAACGACGCCTCCAACGCCAACGGCAACAACGCCGCTGGCTCGGGTATAACGAAGCTGCAGGACCTGGCGGTGAGTCAGAAGCGCACCTACTTCCACACTTCGACGCTCCAACCGGTGACCACGGCGTCCCTCGAGGCGGAGGACCCCCGCGAGTATGACTCGGAGGACGAAGATGCCCCGCGATGGCTCAAGGACCACTACCAGAGGAAGGTGGAGGACTTCTCGGACATCAACAAGGTGCGTCTGGCCACACCCCACCCCCCCCCCTTTTACAATGCATGAGGAACCCATTCTCCGGGTTTAGGAACTTTTCAAGTGTTTGAAGACGAATTCCAATTCCACAGATAAAGCAGAGTAAGCATTTTTAAGGGCCGATTCACTAAGCAACTCATCACCCAACTTGAGTGGTCGTCGTTCAGTTCTGTCTTCATCTTCTTGGAGGGTGAAGTCTTCGCTTCTAATGAACTTCGCAGGCTATCCTCTGCAAGTTCTTTCATTCAGACATTTCTCTCCACACACTAAGTGAATGTTTCTGGCTGCTTCGGCTGCTGCTGCTTCTGCTGCTGAGTTTCCTTTCTTCAACTCACCAAACATTATGTGCCTTAAATGATTGTATAAGGATAACACTTGTATTCCTTAAATTTTTCTTTCCCCAACAGGGCGAGAAGCTGTTCATGCAGATGTGGAACGCCTACCTGCTGTCGCTGAAGCCCTCCGAGGTGGTGGTCTCGGACTCCAACATGAAGTTTCTGGTGATGGGCTTTGTGGAACACTTCGGCACCCAGCTGCACCGACGCAACCTGCGCACCAACTTCATTCTGCACCTGGTGAATCTGACGGACTACGGTATCCTCATGCCGGGCTACATGCACGCAGTTGTCACGCGTCTCGACGAAATTATAGGCGAATAGGCAATAAAAAACGGCATTCCGACACCTCCCCCCGCCCCGTCTAACGAATTAGGACCCGATTTTTATACGTCCCGCTCTCTATCTCTCTCAATCACAACGACTGGCTTTTTCAGACGCTTAAATTGAATTCAGTAGTAGGCCGAAGATTGATGCATTTATTACTAATATTGCTAGCACTGGTGAAATTGTGGGTAATTAAATATTTCTCTCTGTGTGTGTCTTCCGTCTGTCGCCTTCCACTGCCGCTGCTTTGTCTCAGAGTTCCTGGCGAAGGGCCAAGGCGTGGAGACGGCTGGTCGTTGTGGGATCGATTAGAATGCACTAAAAGAAATTGAAAACGGGGGTTTACGTAACTAAGTTAGTAAGAACTGCCCCAGAACGAGGCTGGGTCCTCTTCTGAGTTTAGTCACGGTTTATTGCGCTTTTAATGCTTCGTTGGGGTAGTATGAGTGGCTTTGTGACGTGGATTGCATAAGAAACGGGTCTTAGCTTACGCTAGCAATCAATGTGGATGCTTAATTGTATGGTAAAAGGAGCATATGGTTGTCTAGATACCTGTTGTCGCTGTAATTCGTTGTTTTGACATCAAAGAAATAAAACAAATAGGTAAAGCATCTTTAGAGCCAAGGGCACGGTACCCGATCAATTTATTTAAAATCACCTAACTGGATATATACCTATTAAGCGATAGCTTGTAAATGAGTCCTCTAAATACAATTTTATAGATATTATCACCACAAAATGTAACCATTAAACTCGTCCTTATATAATTTGGATTTGTTTTAGTCTAGCTTGCTACGAAGCGGTCGATTGGAATGACCGCATTCACGGAAACGTCGAAGGAGCGAATCGATTAGAATCTAAGGCATAAAAAATGGGTTTATGAAACTAGCTTAGTTAAAGTCAACTGCATTACACAGGATTCTGAATGCTTTACCAGGGTAGTAGTAACTCAGTGGCGTATATTACTTCGGAAACTTGAAGGTTGCGGGCAAAATTTTTGGTTAGAAGAACTGTGTTTTTAGGTTAGTGGTGGTCGAAGAGAATACCTGGCACTCCAATGTTTGGACAGCTGACGCCTGTGTGACTCGTTATTTTGCAATCAAAGCACCTTTAGGGCAGTTTATATTGCCAGGAAGTCGAACGATTTCTACTTGGTAAAATGCTAAATCACAAGCCTCTCAACTGCAAAGAAATTCTTGATATTTTAGCAATCAAAGAAGATGCCTGACACCGCAAGTTTTACCACCTGATACCAGTGTCACCCGTTGTTTCAGGTCAAATAGGCATCCAATTAGGCAAATCACCTTTTTATGCCATTAAAATGGGTCAAATTCTACTTGTTAGAAAGCAAAATCTAAAGCTTCTATCCCGCAAAAAAATAGCTTAAATGCGTGCTTTCAGTACAATTTTAGAGATATTACTACAAAAAATAATCATTAAATACGTTTTAGTTAATTTGAAGTATAATTTTTCTAAACTCAAGATATTTCCTCTAGATCTGATTTAGTCGAAATCGCAATGAAGCGGGCATTTGCAATGACCGCATTTACGAAAGTGCACTTAAAGAAATTAAAGGGCTTTTATGAAGGTAAGGCGAATTTGTGAGGCTTTAATGAGTCTTTTAGTGGACTGAGTTAATATTAAAGGCCTTACGGGGAATTCCAAATGCTTAGTGGCCGCCCCCAGCAGTTAATTGCAATAAGCGCATTTACGAGACCGTCAAGGGATGTTTAGCCAACTGTGGGCTGGTACGGAAACAGTCCAAATCGGATTGACATGTCTGCAGAATAAGAGGAACCTAATATCTTGGCCTTGGCTGAGGTCTCTCTCCCGGTTACGAAGCCACTGTTTACGACGCTTAATATTTCGATAAAAAATTGTCCATTTTTGTTCGGTTACAAGTCTACGCACCAAAAAACGATTAAGACAAGTTGGCGAGAACGAAGGTGAGAGGAGCAGACCTCGTCAACTCGCGATTTGTGACTGTTTTTAGACATGAGGCACCCATTTTCTAAGTCGGGGAACTTTTCCAAGATTTTGAAGGTGAAGATGATGAACAGTTGTGTGGTTCGATCTTCTTCTTCTTCTTCTTCTTCCGGGATTTCACTAAACATCTGCAAGTTACTTCATCACTCACGCACTCCCTTCCACATCCTGAGCGAATGTTTCTATCCGCTTCGGCTGCCACCAGAAATGACCCCATTTTCAAAAATGACGGTTAGAATGCATTAAAAGAAATAAAAGAGTACGAACCGCCCCTCTATGGCGAGGCTGTGTGCTCTTATAGGGCTTTAAGTGAGCTTAGTCAGGGTTAAAGGCATTACAATGAATTCTAAATTCTTTATTAAGGTAGTGGGAGTTGCTCAGTGGCGTATATTACACGGGAATCTTGAAGAAAAAGGTAATTATTGGTTGGAAAGACTTCTAGGTATGACCTTGCGTCATCATTCAACATGATAGCTTTGAAATAAGAAAGGCCAATCTCGTGTTAGACACATGAATCATTTCTGAAATCTAAGATAAAAAGGTAACTAATCATCAGTAACTAAGAATATTTGTTAGAAGTCTTTAAGAAAATCGGTATTCGTCAAGCGATTCCCAATTGATAAACTGACGCCAAAAATTAAGAAACCTAATTTGTATGTTAAAAAATTTGTCAGGAATTGAAAAGTCCGTTCATTGATGGCTGATCTGCGTTCTATGATAGTCGATTTAACAAATTTCACCTCAGGATACTTTTTAAGATTCAAAAGTTTTCCAGCAGGTTCTATTTTGTTTAATTTGCAATGAAGCGGCCAATTGAAATTACCGCATTTACGAAAACATCTTGGAGGAGAATCTTTAGAATGCACTTATAGAAATTAAAAGGGGTTTTATTAAACTACTCTAGTACGGCAAATTTATGGACTTTTAAGAGTCTTTTAGTAAACTAAGTCAAGGCTAAAGTCCTCACAACATATTCTAATTGCTTTATTAGGGTAGTAGAAGTAGCTAAGCGGCGTATAAGATGCTGGAAACTTAAAGATAATCGTAATTATTGCTTAGAAGGGCTTCTTGGCATGATCTTATGCCATGAATCATTAAAATACCCAGCACAATTATATTCAAGGCTAATTTCAATCATCTGTAGAAAAATATTCGTGTGAAGTCACTTTCTTAATTCGTCAAGCGATTTCTGCTTGACAGATTAACGGATATGAAATTCAGATCTGAATCCACACAAACATTGCATGATATCTTATTTAAAAATTCGATTGCGACTGAAAAGTCCCTTGTGATTCGTTCAATGACGCCCAATCTAATCCTTTTAAAAGTTGAATTATGCAATCATTTTTATAAATGTAAATAATATTTGAGGAAGTGTTTTCACGATGTGTGGTGAGAAACTTCTACTTTTAGGGTGCGAAAATCAAAAGCTTTCAACGACAAAATAACGTGTGATTTCTATTTTTTTATTATTAAAGGATTCCTTGGGATTGGTTAATTGGTGCATGATATCAGTCTTCAAAGTCGAAATACGTAGATAAGCGCTTGAAAAGCCATCGGAGTGATATTGTCAAATCAAAATCTAACCATTAAGCACACTGGCTTATTTAACCCTGAAAATATTTTGAAAATCCAAGATTTCTCCTTTAGAAATGCTTTAGTCCAATTTGCTATGAAACGGTCAATTATAATGACTGCATTTACGAAAGTGAATCGATTGTAATTTAATAATAGAAATTAAAAAGCGGTTTATGAAACGGGACTAGGACGGAGGTGTGGGCTTTTATGGGTGTTAAGGGCTTTAAAAAGGACTTTATACGCCTTATTAGGCGGGTGGAAGTAGCTTAGTGGCGTATAGTACACCGGAAACTTGAAGATTAGGGGAATTATTGGTTTCAAAGCCTTCTAGGTACGACCTTGCTTCATCAATCGATGAGGATGATTACCTATGTGGTAAAGAGAGAAGATATCAGTTTAATACTTCTGTGATTCGCTATTTTGAAGCTTAAGAAGTAAAACAATAATGCTATGCACTTGTAATGCAGTCAATATCAGTGGAAGTCTTCACAATTTGTAGTTTAAAATTTAATAAAGGGTGCTTTGAATGAAATCAGGTAGATATTACCAAATCAAATACAACCACCAAAGATATTTATCAAAATGAATCTTTTGATTTTTTTCAAAATCCAGAATTTTTCAAATACAATCGCATTTCCGAAAATGTCGAGGAAGTGAATCCCCACAAAACCACAAATCGGATTGGTGGACTACAGGTACCCTGAGGGGGACTAAAACAAGGTAGGCGCGATGAGTCATGCTTCAGTGGCAGCTAGGTGGGCCGAAAACTCCAAAATCAATATCGATTCAAAGACATTTCGAACAGGGTCCAACAAAGCAGCTGTAGGTAGATCGATAGATACGTGCAGTAACTGCAAAGGTGGAAAACGTTTTGATCTAAAGTTGAGAAAATTTGCACTTTTAGGAAATAAAAAATCTAATTTGCCATAATTTAGCTCGGTAAAATTCACGAAAACGAATACAATCAGCTTATTTTGAGGCAAATTATGGTTCAGGATACAGTCATCGAATTTTAAGCATTCTAACGATTTCTTCATTTTAGTGTTCTGAAAATTCTGTTTTTTAGTGAAATTCACTCAATGAAGGACAAATGAATATTAGAAACACATTATTGCTGGGTCTCAAAGGTTTTTTTTTCTGAATCGAAGGCGAACACTGCAGCAATATTACAGTTTCAAAATCGTAAAAAAACCTAGATTACAATTACCAGATGGTTATTGATCAAGTAAAGCGAAATTTAGCACTTTTCCTTGGATAAGAGTACACAGCCAACGTTATTGCATTTGCTATTCTCATATACTGAGGGTTTGTGATTCTACTTATTACCAAGCAGGAGGTATTAGGTCTCGTATAAATGGATTTAGAAACCAATTTCACAACTCTCTCCTCCGTCGTAACTGTTTCTGATGGATTGGAGATTCTTTTTTTCTGTCTTTTGAAGGCTATGACAAAAATGTCAGTAATTCTATTGGCAACCACATAGATTTGCTTCAGGGCAACTTATCGAGGTAGTGTTTTACCTGTTTGATGGAATTGCACGATTTTAGGAAGGGAGTTCGAGATTATCTAGATAGAATGCTCCGATAGAGTAAAGATAATATCGCCATAGACTAATTCAAAGAGGAACAGGAGCCTTACAGCTCTGTGGACACAAAAGCGCTTCTTTCGAGTTGAATCGACTTTAGACATTAGGTACTAAATGGAGTCCTTCGATCGATTAGTGAACCTTCGTGTATTTAATTGAGAGGGATATCGCCATGAGTAGAGTTACGTTAATTTGATCGAATCGTTCGATTCAAAAGGCAGATAGAGACTGATTCAAGTAGGAAAAGGGACTTTACAGCTCTGTGGATACAAGATCGCACCTTTCAACATTAGAGGCTTCAAGAATTCATTCAATCGATCAGATAAATCGATTACAAAACGGGTAGTGATAGGGGAATCAGGATTCATCATGACCTTGCATCAGGCAACCTTCGTGTGTTCAACCAAGAGGTAACATACAGTAAAAGACAATCAATAATGACTTATCACCTAAACCCGAGAGATGATGCTGATAATGAAATTCATGGTGATTATGATGACGACCTTGAGGATGATGCTGATAACAATAACAATAATAATAATAATAATAATAATAATAATAATAGATGATGATGATGATGATGGGGATGTTGGTGGTAATAATAAAGATGTTGATAATGCTAACAATGATGGTGGTGATGGTGGATAAAACTTTAGAGACTACACAAGCAGAATCAACAAACTCTGCTCCCAATTACAGTTTGGAATTTTCAATCTCCTGCTTTTCCCAATAGCCCATATTTATCCTCAGTTCAGTTCGGCATGGAACCGAGTACGACTCTCCTGGAGTTAGCTGATGCCTTAGAACAATTACAGAGTGAAGTTGAAGATACTCATAGCCACAAGTAAGAAGGACTCAGAACCGACCTGGAGAAAGAGGAAGGTTATAACAATAAGGAAATCAACGATGATGATGATGGTGCTAGTGTTGATGACACAAATGCTGATGATCATGAACGAGAGAGCTCCCACCCACCCCACTCACCCTCGAGTACATAGCACCAGCAATGCCCTTGTCCTGTTGAATGCCCAGTCCACGATCCAGACAGGTGGCGTAGACAAAGCACGCCACCGCCAAGCCCCGTCGCACAAAGCCCAGCCGTCCACTATCCACCAAACCGTCGTCTCTCTTCGAAGCACCACCTCCTGCCGACGTGGACGCATTCAGACTGCCCGTCACAGCCTTTCCACCCGCAGGCTCGGAGGAACTAACTAGGTTGTTCTGGGCGGCTGCCAGAAGGACAGCGTTGCGCAGTTCCACGTTGGAGACCAGAGAGTAAGCAGTGCGACTGGCGAGGGTGTAGAAACCACGACGGAGGTAGAGGAAGGAGAGGAGACCGGTGGCGTAGGTGCAACCCCTCTCGGAGGCCGAGCGAAGGCAGGTTAGAGCGGTGTACCAGTCCTTGCGAGTACCGCCCAAGCCGAACATGTGGAAGATGCCAATCACGGCTGGCAGAGGGGAGGGAGGAGAGGGTGATTCGGTAGGAGGATGATAATTGAAGCTTCTAAACAAGGTTTTAGGGGTAGATTTTGCGGAAAAATGAAGTAATAGACTCCGGGACGGTATCTCTCAGGTCATTCCATAAGTTCTGTCCATGTAATTGTTCACGGTCATCTTCGAAAACTTGGAAAAGTTTTTAACTTGAAAAATCGGTGCCTTAAGAATTTTTTAAATGAATTTCATATTGCGAGTTGACATCTACTCTTCTCTCCTCCATTCTCGCCAAATTAATACACCTTTTCAGTGGATAACTTTGTGACCGGTGACGAAAAATGTTGGATTCACCAGTGCATAAACCACATTGAAGTGTTGTCACTTAATGCAACAACAAGTAATGCTCGAATCCACTGTCCTCCAAGCTTTGAGGAGAAAAAATACCTGTTCTATAGAATCTAGAAGGCTTTTCTTTTCATCAGGACGACAGACGAACTACAATAATCACTTCGAAACAGATGAAAAACTTGATTGGGAGATAATTCTTTCCCACTGTCCTGACTTTGCTCCTTTAGCAGACTAACATTTGTGTCTCAAAAATTACAAAACATACCAAAGTAGAAGGGCGAGGTTGCATCTGCCATTTGTGGGTTCATTAAAACAAAACCAAAAGAATTGGATGACCTAATCTTTAATTAAGTGTGGTATCACTTGATCACTTATTTATTCAAAACCAATGAGATAACCACACAGGCTGTTTGGAGTACATTTGAAAGAGTAATAAATTTAATTTGTATAATTTACGACCCAAACTTTGGCATTACTGTTCGTTATTCCTGAAACAACGTGGATAGTTTTTTAAGTGATAACAGCCACGATATTTGAGTGGCGGTTACCAACCTGATTTACTATGGAAGCAACTAACTTGTTTACTCGAAATGGGGAAGTGGATAGGGTCGCTATCAAATGAACACCGGCACTGAAAACAATCCGACGACATTAACTGGAGACTATGACGCAGCTTAGGTTGAATTCATGTGCGTATACTGGGCAAATACTGACCAGCCAATGGTAGGAAGATTTGTCCCATCTCAGGGGAAAGCCCAGAATTGTTGGTGTTCGCCAATTATTTTCGAAGTCGCCACCAATGGACGACTAGTATGATATACGCTAGGGCGCTGTCGTCGAGTACTACAAAAGCCCCCAAGTTAATCGACTACGGAATTGAAGCGGCTTTCATAGTTCATTACAGGTTTCACGGGATTGAGGCTGTGACTAAGACTGCTAATACAACGTCTTATTTAATTTTCCTTAAATATATATTGCATCTTTAGTTTCAAATCGCTGTTTTCTTTTCTCGATGAAACGGAAAGCAGTCATCGGAAATCGGAGGGTGTTACGGCCTAGTCTCTCTTCCTGGAGCGGTGAAATCATTGACTTTTCCTAGAGGGCAGGATCCCATTCGCTGGGAGTGTTAAGAAGCGACGCGGGTGCTTTTCTAATTGCGAAGACGCTGGTGGCCGTGACTCACTTGCACTATTGATTTTATCGATTGAATGGCTCTGTACCGGAGCTTACAGTGTACTTCAGCTAACTCAGAAGGGAGAGCTTCTATTGAGAATTTATTCTCTAAGACGAAAACTTTAATCCACGTGCTTAGTGCTTGCTTCTGTGTTGATAAACGATTAGATAACCTGGGTCTCTTAATAGTTAAGGAATTTATTATGGATAAGTCATCCTAATTATCAGCTTTCCTGCCTTATACTTGGTTGATTTTCATACAGCTCCCTGAAACGACATCCAAATACGTTAAAGTTCAGCTATTCCTATAATAAGAGATAAGAAAACAATCTCAGATGATAAGTGAACCAAATTAGAAAATTATTCTCAGAATGAAATTCCAACCCTGTACCATATTAAAACAAGGGGATTAGGTATCGATTTTGCCTTCAATTTGCCAGAGAGTTCTGTGTTGAAGAAGCCAACAGAAGGTATAGGACGCCAACGTTTCAGAAAAAATTGAGAAAGCGGTATTCCTAACCGTCATAAGCTATTTTTTATGCTCTTTGATGTTGGGGGTACGTAGGAACTCCAGTGCGCTTTATGACCTGAAAGTGCTCCAAAACTGCGAAGGGTCAAAGTATTTCTCACTTCAGAAGCCACAAAAGCCTAATAGGGCAGGATATTGCTCCAAAACTCCCTACTTAGATCGAAAAGTCCCGGAAATTATTAATTTGGTAGGCAGAATCGAGTGTACTTTCTAACGCACTCAATATTGGTGATATAAAAGGTAGAATTTTCTGACCAAAAGGAGCAAACGAAGGTCATGTGGGTATGCAAGCAAAATACGCAATCAAAATCAATACTAAATTCGTTTGCTTTAGCCATACAAATTCTGTACACAATCAAGGTTATCATCTCAGGCTAGAGGGAATAAATGAAATCCAATTTTAAGAACAGTTATAAAGTTGAAAATCATCAGAAAGTATATAGACCCACTGTGGCACAGCCTCAGTCATCAAAAAACTAAGTACCTTTCTTTGAAGTCGTTGGCTTAGTCTCACCCCAAATAGCATAAATTAAAAGAGTGAGAAATGATACTTTACCACCTGCGTATGCCCTAGATATCAGGCTACGCTTCTCAAATAGATGCTCAACACCACTCCACCCTCACGCACGTCAAAAGTACAAAAGAGTTAAAGTACTATCGGGTTCTATGCCTCTAAGCCTAAGAAACTAACCTATTGCAGCAGAAGTCGAAGCCACCCCTGATCCTAGTGCTTTTCAACCAATAAGCTCTTCTCTATATCAATAACTGCGTTTTGATTGGTGGGTATTGAGATGGCGAAATTGTACTGGTTTGACAGCGCATTACCTTGTGAATCGACACTACCGTTCTGGCAGGCTTCAGAATGCCAATAGAAGGCCTTCTTCAGGTCCATGTGACCCCTTGATGAGTAATAGTAACCCAGAGTTGTTTGAGCCATTACTGACACTCTTGTGTCACCGTAGGTGCCTGCCATTTCAAGGTACCTGTAATATAGGAGGTTTGTACATACTGAAGGCGTATCAATGTACAGCAACTTTTGTAGAATCTAACCTAAGAGCTTCTTTGTCGGAAGCTTCAACACCCCAGCCGTGGAGGCAAGCCAAATAGAGATTGAAGGCGGCGGAATCAACAATTTCAGCATTACCCAACGGTGCTCCAACACCTCGGTTCAAGGTAAGCAAGCCCTGCATCATGCAGAAAGCGGCTTTCTAAAGCGATAAGTCTTCCGAGAGGATTTATGGGTTACTTGGGGGTTTTCATACTGCGCGGTTTCCGCGGGATCTAATAAGCCATCGAAAAGCATCACTGCAATCTGGTACTTAGCTCGCGGATCGTCGTAACGCAAAATGGCATTTCTAAACTGGTTCAAAGCTTGACTGTAGTGGCCCTAGAGTGGGTGTTATACCACTTTAAATGCACAAAACTTTTTCGAAAAAAATTTGTCCCAGTTGAAAGTTATCTTCAGGGCGATTTTCATTCACCTCTTCGGTACGCTTAAGAAGGACATAATCGAGATTTTCGGATACGACATATTGGGTTAGTTTGCCTTCATCACCAATGACTTTGTACTTTTTGCACGAATCTATGAAGTCAGCGTAAAGGTTCACTGAGGGGTAGACCACATCGCCGGATTCAAGTCTGATTAAATAGACTGGGAGGTCATCTTTGGGGTCGGATTTTGGGGGAACGTAGTCACTCGATTTGCAGATAGGCGGACAATTCATGCTGGCCTACTGTATGACCAGTCTATGCACTATTGACCACAAGGTCAGACGGTTCATACATGTGACAAATTTACACACAAGCCCGTTCGTAAATAAACTGATTCAGATTAACCACGTCGATTATAAATAAATTGAAAAAATGAATTTGCCTGTAAAATCAGCAAATATATTTAATCAATACGAATTTTTAATTAATAGAATTCGAGTAGAGAGCGTAAAGCTAGAACATATCGCAAGAGAAGAATAAACAATAGGTTATAAGAGTGATGGTATCTTATTTACTTCCTAATTAAATTTCTAAAAATTAAAAAGTTTGACTGTGGTTATCAGACGCAATATATAAGGACTTTAAGAATACCTATCTCTATGCTTCTAATGCATTTACTGTAAGTAATCGGATGGGAGTAATTTTCGAGGTACTTGTGAGTGTTTCAAACAAGATAAGTATTCCTTTTATGCCAGATAATTGCCTTACTGTTCTTATACACCGGCCAGCAATCTAACGCCCAAATATTGCATCCAAATTTTTATTCGTGTTAACGCAATAGTTTATGAAAGCGAATAAAGGCAAAACTACATTAAGGGATAGATTTATGACTGAAGTACTCATAGTTACGGGCTAGCCTGATAGGAATAACCGAGTCATTAGCTCATAATTCCATAGTGGATTTGGGTGGTTGAACACTAAAATATTTAGAAAACCTGAAGCAAATGAAGATTCGAAATTGTTAGTTAGATATCAACATTGCAATCCTCTATTTCGTTCAACAAATTTAGCTCGTCCTGCCTTTAAATCCTCATCAAAGCAGGAATTTCACTTGAATTAGAGACTATGCAACAGCAAGATCTAAGGACTACTAACTCTATTTAAATGACCGTAAAGGATTATTTTACTAAGCACAAGTTATCGCATATTGTACTTTTTTATAATAGTCTCAGTAGAATATTATTAAGACAAAAAGTGTATAAGTGGATAGTTTTTCGCACACAGAATTTGGCAGTTTATGAAGCGGGATCTAAGAAGAATGCTAATACAAATTTTTAATTTTTTGAAGCTTATCCCACTGATTTAAAATTAAGTTGGCATTAAATAAATTTTAAATAATTTGTTGCATACTAGCTAAAATTTTACAATTTTTGTGGTGTTTTACAGTTAAAGATAAAACCTTGATGTTGTTTATATTTTCAAGCGTAAATTACCTCCGTAATGAGAGTGCTATTTGAATGAGAGCCACTAGCTCTGAGGGGGCGCCTATACTTTTATATTTTTTAATAACTCATCAAAACGATTTTTAAAAAGTTCAGAAGATCTATTATGTCAAATGAACCCGTCCAAGCGAATCTATCGGAGACACAGAGGTGGAGAGGCTTTATGAACAACAGGGTTGCTGGTAACCCCGATGATAGCCTCAAGGCTAGTCATCTTCAGACCAATGGAAATATTGGCGAAAATGGGAACTCTCCTTTGGTAATTTAATTTCCTAATTTATTTTATTTAAATATATTGCGGTATTAAATATACTTCTTACTTTTATCATATTAACCGTAAAAAATATTTTCTGAATAAGATAGCGCCCTTCTACTAATGATAAAAACTTTTATTCTTGAAAGACATTTTTGAAGTTCCATCAACTTCTTTCCTAAGATCCAAGGTACCAAGTGTGTAACAATTTCACTTCGTATTTCTCCCTCTCTTCATGTCAAAGAGCAGAAATTAGTGGCATCCTTGTTGTCTAATTAGCTGTATGAAGGCAGACAACCAAATTGCCGCCAGAGTCTCTTTTATTTATGAGATCCCAGGTCTACCAACACACACTGTCTTAGCCACTGGGCACGACATGCTAATCTCCTCACACACTCAAGGCACACACACACAAACACTCTCAAATACACGCGAGCTCACTTGTACCCTCCCCCCACGCACACATCTATTCACGCTCTCTTGACTAAAGAGAGATGTGCGCAGCCCACCTATTTGCATTGGCATATTGATTAACCGTTGCCGGGGCGCTAGTGCACGGGCTGTGCTCATGAGCCAGTCTACTCAATCACCGACTACATAGCTGATCCCCCTGCCTGATCTCAATATCGATCGATCGAATCCCAGTCGCCTGTCTGTGGACAATGAAACAGTGGCTTCCGAAAACCCTCCCCCACCCTAGTCACTGATTTCTGACCCCAATAATGCAACGCACAGTTGGCGAAAATGAGCATGGAGGCATGGATCGGCGCAAGTCTGCATGACTAATGATCTGCATAATGCACTCAGCTAATTAGGTCGCTCGCGCCATGCTGGACCTAATTAGCATTCTCACCTCTCCTCCCCCCCTCCCCAGCCGATCAACCAAATCACTCGTGCTCTCTTTTTTCATACTCTCATGCATTTAAACTAAACACGTTTTCCACACTTCTGATCGACACCTGGAGACTTTCCCGGTTAGATTCAGGGGGCTTTTTATAGCCGGACTTTTTGTTCCAATCAGGTGTACCTCGTCTCTCTCATTTTCACCCAACAACAAGTTACACTTTTTTGTAGCAAAATTGTGCAATCTAGAAAGGGGGTCCCACGCGTTGGTGCATGAGAGGAGAGCCGCAGTTCTGCGTGTCTAACCCCTTAGTCACGAAAATTGTGCGTCTAAAATGTGTGTGCACGAACCATCTAATGTGTTTTGTCACGCTAAGTTGGGGGTAGGTTGAGGGGTGGTCCGCCGCTTGATAGAGAAGAGGTCAGTTGGGAAATTAGGGGACCTAATCACTGAGTCATCCCCTCTTGATCATTATTCCTCTCTTTTTTTCATTTCCCAAGAAATACTATCGCGGTGAGAAGATGAAGAAGGACTACTCTAAACGCCTCAATCTTCGCACCGCTGATCGTAAGGCGCCTAAGGGTTGGTTTAAATAATCTTTTTTTTTTCAAAATACTGCATAAAAAAACTGACTAAAGTGGAAGTAAATATAATCGACAGTCTGAATTTTGAGGTCAACGTGCACGCTTATTGGTCACAACTTTTAAGAGAAATACGCAATGCAAATTCTTAAAAGGTCAACTGTCTGCTAAAAGTTGTAGAAAGACCAGATGACGTAAAATTTAAATTCGCGTGTGTACTAGATGCTAATGAGGCGGTGAGGGTGATTAGGGAGGCGGGAGAAGAGCCTGAGCGCTTCTCACTGGGTTTCAGACACGTCCTATCATGAAATCCCGCACGACCATATCGCCTATCGTTACGAAGTGCTGCGGTCGCTAGGAAAAGGCTCTTTTGGCAACGTCATTCTCGCCATCGATCACAAGGAGGGCACTGAGGTGGCTGTCAAGGTCGTCAGGGGGGACATTCGCTTCACGACCCAGGTCAGTTCATCCCCCGATACCCACCACTTATCGATTCCTGACCCAGGTGAGCATTCTGAGCCTCAGAAATGCCTGAATGACTTTTTTATCGATAATCGATATCTCGATTGGGATCTTGAGGCAGCCTCCTCTTCTTCTAAAGCCATTTTTAATTGTCAGACAATAATCGTCCCTATAAGTTTCCACTTGTGCATAATTTCAGTCCCTATGGGGCGACTAAGATGCCATGACTCGAATAACTCAAATGTAACTTTTTAGTATCAAATTTAAATTAAAAAATGTGGTCGTTAAAATCTTGATTCCTAAATGTGAACTTATCTTTAGGTCAGTGATCCTAATCCATTATCTAGTGCCTATGATTTCGTTATTTGAGCAGTATTTTAATTAATACTTATGCCTACATTTTTATTGATTATATTAAATTCGAAAGCGCGAATTTCTATTTTAAATTCACTTTACTAAACACGTGTAAAGATTGATGTTTTCCATTGCCTTTGAGCGTGAAAATTAGTAGAAAAATTGAGCATGAATATTTAAATTGTACGTCTTGGAGGAGTGAATTTTAATTTCATCACCTCCTAGACTCCGTTTCATGGGAAAAATTCATGCAGTGTAGGCCTGTTTGGGCATTTTTTTCACTCGAAGCTGCTAATGGAATCAACTTGATCGCCTGACTGATTATAAACACCTTTCCTCATCTCACCATAAATGTTGACAACCGCTTTTAATGAGTCATCTTTGTATATATAAATCCCCAATCTAATTCCTCTTCCTAAAACTCACGCTCAAAATGTTAGTTGATTGGGTGAGTCCCCTTACCTTCATTTTGAATGGCATCTCAAAAGTTAGGAGACACTCTAAATACCGAAAACAATGTTTGAAAATTATCATCGATCGAATCCGTAACTAGGAGCCGATTTTTGTTCCAGGTACTCTGATTAAGTCGTCTTTAATGCCACATTTGAACGATTGAATAAAATCTCGAATTCCGAAAAGTTCCAGAGAGGTGTGTAACAGTAACCTGACAAATGGTTATGCTTGAAATGCCAATATGGTTTCATAAGGCAGGTAGTGAGTACCTTAGCATGCCTCAAGTGGAGTTTAACTATTGAAAATGCACCTCCTAGCCCGGTGCCATGCAACCAATGGCAGAAGAGGTGTAATTTTAGCCAATTAAATTTCACAACTCGCCTAACTTTTACTGCCAAAAGAGCTACTCATGGGAATATCTCTCATGCAAATTGATGTGCTAATTTGCTTCAACTGTGCAGTTTGTGTTTTTTTTTCGGTTCGCTGAATTGGGGAAAAATACACACATACTGTTGGGCTGGATTTCGAATTGTCGACTGGATTTGTGAAATTTCGTGGGAATGATCACGACTAGTGTCGCTGATGGCTATCTACACACGCAAATAACATTAAAATGAGCCAATAACCCGTCTTCCAGCCAATTGAAATAGCACTGCGGACGGATCGATTTTTGTTTAAACGAATGGACTTTGCCCGCCTTTTTAAAATATTAGAGTTTTCCAAAAAAAAATACAGAGCATTTAGGTCATTCCATAGGTTCTCTCCCGATTTTACTATTTATAAATTTAAAGAGCATTTCATATTGTCGAGTAGAGTTGACCGTTCCATTTTATATGTCAAGTGACATTTAAATTGATCAAATATTGTGAAACAGCACTCGTGATGCCACAGGAAGAGGTTGCTGAAACTGACATTTGTTAGTTCTCCGAATAAAATAGAAAAAAGAATTTTCCAACAAGAAATGTGTTAATACGTTTGCTGATAGATGGAATGAGATCGTAGGTAATCAGGGTAGGTACACTGTTGATTTAAGCTACGATCAACATTCGTAGCATTCGGTAAAGTTTACTTTATTGATCCTAAATTCTGCTAGAACCGAATCAAGCGATAAAAATACTTTTCGTGCCTTTTTTTTTTCTCTAGGCTAAGGAGGAAATCGCGATTCTGGAACGTCTCCAGCAATTGAATCCCAATCCAATGGGCTCGAACGATCGATTTCCGATAGTGCGGATGATCGAACACTTTATGTTCCGGGATCACATGTGCCTCAGCTTCGAACTGCTCGGCTGTTCCCTCTATGACCTCATAAAGGACAAGAAGGATCAGGGATTGCCTCGGGATCGTGTTCGACGTCTCATGTCATCCGTTTTGGATGGTCTGATCTACGTCTGGAATGCCGGCATCATCCACTGCGACCTCAAACCTGAGAATGTCCTCCTTGTCAGTCGGGCTTCCGACGGCGGACCGGACGATATCCGTGACCTTGTAAAGATTATTGATTTCGGATCCTCGTGTTTCATTGGCAAACAGTGCTACCCCTACATCCAATCACGTTTCTACCGTGCTCCTGAGGTCATTCTTCGATTGGATTATAGCCAACCGATCGATATGTGGAGCTTCGGATGTCTCGTCTTTGAAATGATTCGAGGCAAGTACGGAATATCCCATTTAAGATCCTTATGACCATCTTCTAGGAGCCACACTTTAGGTAATTATTCATAAACAACTGCTCTTATGCCCCTCTGTCATCTGATAGTTGATATTTCAAACAAATTGCTTTTACCAAGTGATTCGAACGCCTAAAGTACCCTTTTAGACGCCGCCAAGGATTGCCTTCAATTTAGATAAAAAGTTGCAACTTTAATTGCCCCCACAAAGACTGCTTACTTTTTCACCAATTCCGTTGGTACTAGCAATTGCAATTGTTAATATTTTTGCGGCTCATCCGCGTGCTCCCAAAAAAGCTTAGATGTTCACCCTTGAGTTAATTTTTTGAAGTTTACGCCAATTACACTAATGCATTGAAATCTAATGCAAGATTTAATCAGGCCCTCTGGGAGGGAATCTTAATTTGATTCCACCTCGTGATTTTGCCTCCCAAGCGGCATGCGAGATTTAATTTCTCCTTTTTGGTCGTGAAAGTGAAATTATTTTGTGCATTTGAAGCTCCATGCTGCCAAAGTATTTAAGTGAAGTCCTCTCCCCTTCAACAGGTTACCCGCTGTTTCCCGGTGAGGATGAATTCGACCAATTGGCGTGCATGATGGAGAAACTGGGGATGCCACCGTGGTCAATGGTTGGCCCATCACGAGTCTTCAAGCGCTACTTCACAGAGGCCGAACCCATGCGGAAGTGCTATAACCCTCTGGACAAACAAACACCGCTTAGCTTCATTCCACGCTACTGTTTCATCCACAACAATCAGGATGGAACATGCAGAGTTGCGACCCAACCTCTCTAAGAAGACTCGGCGATTCAGAAAACCCCCAGGAGCCGTACCCGTCTCCCAAGCGCTTGTCAGCACTCTGTCGCACAGTTCTGGGAAGTACAAGGACTACATTCCAACACCTTCCGAGGAATTGGATAATCTGCATGTGGTGAAGCTCATTGAAGCCTGTCTCTGTTGGCCTCCGGATAACAGGATTACCCCGGAGCAAGCCAAGACCTTCTCCTGGTTCAGCTACAAGGTCCCAACCACAAATGGAAACCAGCCAGTCAGCCTCCTGACCCGTTCACGAAGCCCCAGAAGTCAGAATTCCACAAGGAAGGAGGTGGCTGCGCCGGCGACGGCTAGAAATGGACTCCCCAACAATCTAGCAGTCCCCATCGTAGCTGCTCCAGCGAGTGTGGTGAGAGACATGCCTCGGACGCCACCGCGGATCATGAAGGCACCGACTTCAACCACTTCCAGTGGTGGCACCAGTACTAGTCATCCCGGTGAAGGCGCGGTGACCTCCAAGCTGAAGCCGTCGATCATATCCATGTCCCCACCGAATCCGGAACCTGGACAAAGGCATGGTTCGAGGGCTTCCATATCCCCCACGGAGGAGAGGATCATCTACCCGAGCAACTACAAGTCCTCCAGTCCCAAGGTTCTACCTCAAGGCAGAGATTTCAGGAGCCTGGAAAAGAAGACTTCAGGTCTTTCATTGAACTCGAGCATCGAGGACAGTGGACCCACTGTGCCCCAGGAAACGGCTCGATACGCACGTCGAAATGGACCTCACACCCACGACCGCTTTCAGGAACCGGCTATAAGACAGCGCAAACGGAATCAGAGCGTGGAACCCAAACGCTATACACAACCGGTTCACAGTGAGTTGCTTCCCAAAGATCACAATGTGCTGCCTTCGCGTAGTTTCGTTGAGAACTCGTCTCCAGAAGAGGAGTCGCAGAAGAGCGGACGTTGTAACCCCAAGGCGTTCTCGAAGAACTCCCAATGGGATCTCACTGCTATAGGACAGAACGAGCCGCGAAACACGAGTTATGAGAATCGGAGCTATGCTGCCAGAGCTCGACGGCGTATTCCCGACTCCTCGGACGTCCACACGTTGGAAAGACGCTTGGAAATGGCCAAAACTCGGTCGGTTATTGATTTTCCCGTCAGTCTCCAGCCGGACGTCTTCGATGGCTCCGATGTGCTGAGAAACAACGCCCTCTACGACTTTTCTCTACGCACAGCGGGTCAAAATCGTGGGAATGCCAACTCCAACAATGGGTTGAAGGAGACGTATGTCGACATTGACGCAAGGAATCGCTGGAACGGTGCTACAGGAGGTGGCAATAGCAATGTCAATGGCTTCACGAAAGTCCCTCCTCGTATGAACCTACGGGTCATGCATCCGCATAGCGATTTGAGGCGTCGAAGAACGACTCATGCGGGGGAGTTGACAGAGGCCAAGTTGAGCAGCTCCCAACCTGTAAAATCCAACCCGATTGCGCGTCGAATCGTCCTCGATGACGATTCACCGAAGCCGGACAGATTCATGGGCAACATCAACAATCCTCAGCACACCACGATGATGATCAAACCACAGACGTGAATATTTCCCCCTACCCCTTACGGTACCTTTATCTGGACACCGCAAAAAATGGCAAATGCGATTCCTATTTTCACATGCTGTTTCATAAAAATATATATGTCAATGTGCCTTTTGAAGCCTCTGCTTTGCTTTCCTCCCCTCTGTATCATCTCAAAAGTGGCTATTAATTAGGTGGAACTCCTCCATATCAGGTCTCTATCTAGGACCTTCATGACTGATATCAAAGAATAATGAAGCTAAAATGGAAACGAGTACGGAATCTCGGTGCCTAAAATATCGGCTATCATCGGGAAACTGATCGTGCTTTCTTTGAATGGATTCTATGGGGTCAAATGAATGAAAGTGAACCCCTTGCCAAAGTACTGATATGGCTTTGTCTGGAATCTAATCCCGCTGCAGTGTTCAGCAATTCTACACATGAATCTGAATTCAATCTTGGCCTCTCCAAAATTTTTTCTGCAGGTTATTGGAAAGCTTGGACTATAACTCTCTAGCTTATACCACAGGCCGTTTTCACAGTCTTCCGCTTTGAGGGAACACTAAGGAGGTTCCATTATTACCACATTATCTTGTTAACCGACGCGATTGTTTATCACGAAAAAAGGTAATTTCTTCAATGACTCGTGGAGGGTTCAGCCATCAGTTTTTTTAAATAAGAAAGAGTTGAAGATTTTAAAGGCGATTTGTGAATTATAATCTCGAACAGAAACAAAAAATCATATAATATTCTGATAAAGTTAATCCTAATACGAATCTTAATAACAGGTTATCCCATAAGTTCTGTCACAATTTATCTTTTTTAATAAATAGAGCCTTTTTAGTGTCCATTAGGGTGAAACATTATTTTATTCCAAGATAAATTTAAACTGACTAAATTTATCTTATAGAACAATTTATTATAATTTGCGTGATTAAAATCCTGCTAACTTGGAACTATCTTAAATTCCTTTGATCAGGCATGTGATGTGTTAAGAATTGAAGTAGGGAAAACTATCAGCAGCCAAAGTGGTTAGAAACATCCACTCACTTTATGAAATTGAATGTGTGAATGAAAAAAGACGGTTTGCGAAGATGAAGACTGAAGCAGTCAGAGTCCGTCTGAGTTTTTACAGTAAGCAGTCTTTGAGGAAGCTTATCCTCATGTATCAGTCAAGGAATTAACAGCAAAGGAACCGGGTCACAGTCGCCGAGAAGGGCATTTCACGGGAATCAATCTGGTGTGATCGCCACTTTCAAGTGATACCACCTAATGCTACGAGATTTGGTGCTCAACTTTACTGTAGACAGCGATTTGGGCTTCTGAGGCAAGCTTTGAGGAGGAAGAGAAACCTACTCTAGTAAATGGAAATTGGGTGATGCCGGTATCGATTCTGAATTCGACTGATCTTAAATGAAAGGCCAAGATATTGATCCAGTACACAGGGGGAAATTAACCAATTAGATAGCTTTTCCAGGAACAAGAAAATCTGCTTGGTTAATATGAAATCAAATGAAGTTAAAAGCAATATACTGGACCAGGGAGTCACTCTTTTGTTGTCAAAGAGTTGAACGCTAACCGCTTTTATAACGACTCGAAAAGCGCACTTCCTTGGCGGAATGGTCTGTTGTTTTAATTCTTTGTCAACAAAATGGACTTTTGTTGCACTTTCGAGGGACAGACCAATTCAGGGGATTACTGCATTTGTCGTCTTTGACGAGAGAGGTACCTAACTGCAGCTCTCTCGTGGTGGAATCCAATTCCACGTTTGCAGCTCCCGACGAAAGCTTTGTGGGAACTGGGTTCTGGTCTGGGTGTCCATTGAGGTCTCCAGCGATTCTATTTAAAGTACGACTGACGGTCTGTCATCCATCAACTTCGAATTTCGGCCAGCCAGACCTATGCTTAGCTGAGGATGACGTTTTTTCTTTTAGAATAAAGCCTACCCTTTTTAAATATCTATAAATAGTTATTTTAAATAAAATGCTAAATAACAAAAATAATGAACCAAAAATACACCAAAATATATCAAGATTTGATTGTTTAAAATAATGTTAAAAGATGAAGCCAACATGTTAGGTGCTACCGCTATCTTGGCTTAGCGTGCTTTAAAACCTTTAGCAAGACAGTAGATAGCAATAAAAATAATAAGATATTATTTTACAAAACTTATTCCATAAGAGCTCTAAAACGCATACACTTAGCCATAAGTATCGATGTATCGATATCGGTAGAATATCACGAACGGGACACTGTGTTCGCAGTTCAGCAGGTACATTTCTCAGGTTTTTGATATCCTGAAATCTTCCTGCATTTCAGTATTACCATAATTTCGTCGAATTCTCGAGTAGCACTTACCACGTGACTCAGAAAAGAACATCCAATATAAACTAGATCGCTGTCAAATCCGATTTTAGACTAAACAGTTGGATAGTTATGCATATCTGGCGCTTCCTATTTAAAAAATTGAGCTACTGGTTAACAGAATACCCTAAAGGCTCGTTGATTAAAGCGTTGAATTTTAAATTAACTTTTAAACTTAGTCACCTATATATATGACCAATAATTAAGGGAAAAGGAGTCACTTAATTTTAGCAAGTTTTTAACCTTAAACCAAATTTAAAATTTTATCATTTGAGTTCCAAAAATAATCACTGATAGCCACACAAATCACATTTACTCATTGACAAGAGCTGACTCACGAAAGACCGAATTAAATTCTCATAATTTTATCGATGAGCACACCGTTACTAATTCCAGTAATACAAACATGACCTTGATATTTGCGGTTTTTGATTCAGATAGAGAGATAGACTAAGTTTTCATAACGAGAAATATCCTAAACTCCTCTTCGGAATGGAAAAAAATATAACTCAAGCTGAATACTTTAACTACGAAGAAGAGGAAGATGAATAAACGTAGCATGTGTGTGTACTATGACATTTTTTCGCACTGCAATAGATGTTATTTTCTCAAAAATAACGCAAAAAGCAGCTATTATTACAGCTCTTTTGAAGCATAGGCCCTGCCTTACCGATAAAAATGCACCATACCTGTTAGGTACTGTAATCTTGCACAAACTGAAGGACTCTCAAAAGTTATGGAAAATTCTATCATTTTCTAGACCTTGTAGAACGTGGAATGTGATAAATTCAAATGGAGGAATCTGATAAATTGCTTCCACAGAGTCCTTGAAACCAAAACATTCAAGCTGAGCCTGATTTTTTTTCTCTCTTTCTTCCCGTAAGTAGATAATTTCTGACAGACACTTGGTAGAATGGTAGTCATTCCTAAAAGTTCGCTACTTGTGAGTATACTGTGCAAAAAATTCTCACTGGAACCATTTTGTGGTGACGTCATTCGTCAACTAGTAGTGTGTGTGTATGACTTGAACTATCGGCAACAACTCATACTAGGCTCCACATTCGATGTCTATGAGGTTACCCCTGAAGTGCTTCAACCAATCAGAGGCAACCAAGTGAGGCTAAGTAGTGAAAATTATCGATCGGTGCGATCAATAATTCAACTTGCTTGCAGAGTGCAACAAGTTGGAAGTGTGATTTATAGCTGTGAATTTTTCTTTAGTATCCTGGTGGATACGTCAATCATTAGGGGGAATTATCTTATCTTCAAACGACAATCTAGGGACAGAGAATCACAGAAAATTCGAGTGAGTAAGCCAATAGGAGGGCTCTAAAAATATACATTTTCTTTCAAAATCAGTAGCCTTTTGAGGTAGTTACTCGAGTGGGCTATTGCTGTTTTTAGAGAAATCGAGGAAATCACGCCACCCAATAATATCTACCCGTTTTTTGTGCAGTTTTTTAAATTGAAGGAAAATATTAAAGAATACTCCATGATTTTACATGGAGCTACACATTATTTTTACGTCTAGATACATTTAAACCAGTCAAAATTTATTTTACATGATAATAAAATGAAAAATTTCTTACTAATCCCTTGAGTCACATGTTGTTCTGAGTTCAAGGAAGAAAACTCAGTAGCCGACATCTGGACGTCAACTTTTTTAACATTTTTCGGTAGGTAAAATTGAAAATTGGATGATCCTCTATCGAAATGTTAAGGGTTGTGGACAGTGGTGGCTTCGAAAGACCCCAGCCATGTCAATCTTAAAGGGAATTAGTTTAACTCCAAACGACAATCTAAAAGCATCGAATCACAAAAAACGTACATGAGTAAGCCAAAATGAGTGCTCCAAAAATACATTCATTCGATTTTAGCAGCTGTGTAAAGTGGTAGGGTGAGTTTGCTCGGGACGAGCTATGAAAATTTTTTAGTAAATCGTTCAAATGAAAACGGAATTAAAAATTATCTTTGTGGGCATGTAAATCAATCAGCCAATCAATCAGTGAGCTCATTAAAATATCCGATCACTCCATAAGTTCTGTCAGATTTCATACCTTATAATAAAATGAACGAAACTTAAGGGGTAACTCTTAATGTCAGGTAAAACCTATTATCTACTATTATTATGTATTTTAACAGATGAAATGTAGTGTAAAAGAGCAGTAGCAGTAAAAATTTTTGAGTTAAAGTCCTGCCAGTCCTTTGAGGCGCATAATATTCTTTAAAGAAGAAAACTCAGCAGTTTGCGTAGCGGCTAGAAACATTCACTAGCAGTTAAGGGATAAGAATAAGTGAAGGAAAGGTAGTGCATGCTGAAATATGCTTGCTAAATTCAGTGGAAGTGGAGATAACACCCTCGATTAAGATGACGATGGAACCGTAGGCAACGTCGAGCTTAAGAAGAATGCATTTTAACTCCTAAATATACACAGATTCACAAAAATTCAAATGAGTAAGCCAGTAGGAGGGCTCCCAAAATGCATTCATTCGATTTCCAAAGCCGTTTGGGTGTTATATCTTCAGAAAATTATGCTATTAATTTGCTGACTATCATAAACTATGATTTTTTTACCTGGGGTTAATACCTGTATAATATGTACAATTGTTTAGGTCATTACTATAACTCCTTGCATTGAGCGGAATAAATTTCTGAGTTACCGCGCGTCAAGTCTCCTGTGGCTGTTATCTAACGTAACGCTTACTAATCAGACCACTTTGGGTAGCATAGCACCCTCGTACTTTACATTAATGAGTCATGGAACGTTTTAGCTGAAGTCTTTGGAAAGAAAGATGGATCATTACTATCATTGACAAAGTAAATAAAGGAGGAAGGCATAGCAGTGAACGGATTTTGTCAATCAACCAGTCAATCTGCTACTCATATCAGGTTAAAGTGTTATTTTCCATTAAAATGATCCAAATTTACAGAATATTTTGTAATCCCTATGAGGCTAAGCATAGTTTCACTTCTTGGATGCATTTAAAATGATCCAATTTTGTTTTATAAAGAATTTAATTAAAACTTACTTGATTTAATCCACATTAACGTGATCCATATTAACATGATTAGGGACATTTACGTGACAGTAAATGGCATACGAGTGGTAACTGACAATAATAGAGTGCAAATAAATGTTAAACCTTATTTAAACGCTTTATTTTCAGTTGAAAAAAACAGATGATAAAACAAGACTTCAATATTATGATTTATTTTTAATGCGAATTTAGATAAGGCAAAAGCATGTAGTTAAACTACTCAGCTAACACTACGTAAATGGAATTGAAATATAAAATGTACCTTGATAGACAAAAGCTTTCTACTAAATCTGATTAACATTGCAGTTTTACTGATTATTTGAATTAACCAAGAAAACTGTGTTTTTTGTTTAGTCTAATATATTTCCTGTGTCTAAGAGAACTTTTTTTAATTCGTTCGGACAGGTAATTTCCGTCTGACATCCATTTGAAGTTAGCTCATGTAATTTTAAGTAAATTAATTTTTTTTGTACCTAGGAGCCTCATTACTTTGAAATCGGAAAAAAACTTACAAATATGGAATTTAACTTTTTTCTGGAATATTATTTTCTACAACCTCTCATTTCCTGTGGTATTAATGACTGTGATAAATTCTTTTACACCAGAGACAGTAATGATTAATTCTAGTCTTGGTACATTTAATCAAAATACACCGAGGTTGGGTGTTGGGAAAATTCCAAATTTAAAAGCTTAAAATTAACTAAAGAGACAGGGAAATTGTGTCAAAACCAAAGAGTTTCACTAAGAATAGCCACCACAATTCGTATTTCGGAAATTGGAACGAAGTAAATCAAGAGGGTGTGACATTTCACCAGGAAAATGCAGCAAGAATCACGACCCCACATAAGATGGAAGAACTTATTCTTCGACCTAGCTCCGCCTTCTGATCACCATTTGTTTCATAGCTCACAAAATCACTTGGCAGAAGAATTGGCTTGTGCAACGCATGAAACTGGGGTTACTACGTACCTTTGCAAGTTCTTCGAATTAAAAACAAAGTGCTTTCACAATACTGGTGATACTTATAGATGGGAGGAAGCCATAGGTAATGCGGTAAGGTACAATGATGATGGAATCTTCAATTGACTGTAACCCTATCGACTCCTTTGAGGTCAACCTGGTGTATCAATCTCTTCCGAGTCCCGGCCTACGGCATTGGTCAATCGATAAACCTAGCCCATCTGAGTCTGGCCATCGATTAGCAGGCCAGCCATGGGCTACCGTAGTTTCCGTCTTCCCCGAAGTGACCAATGAGATCTTCTTCCTCATCACCCCCTCATACACCGACAGCCCAGACTCCCACTGGGACATTCTTGCCATCAAGTGAGTTACCCGCCTCCGTGCTATAATATCACCGCTTCACATCTTAATGGCTACTTCCCAACGGTAGAGTTAATACTAATTAAATGACCGAAATACTTCTGAAATATTTAGAGTCTCATGAGGAAAAGGAAAATGCTGTTTGTGACAACAAAATATGAGAGTTTTAAAAGGCATTCAATTATAAGGTGAACAGTTTTTATCTTTGTTATTTGCTATGTTTATTTAAAAACCTGTTTTACAGATATTTAAAACCGTTGGCTTTAAATTAATAAAATTGACAGGCCTCTCAGACTTTCAGAGAGGCCAATTTGGTGGTGCTCGAATGGCAGGTGCTACCTGGATGCTTGGCTTTCAAGAGGTCCTGTCTCAAAAGTAATGACTGCGACCTCTGAAAGAGAAGGAAAAATGTCGTTTTCAGCAAAGCACAGATAGGTCTGACCGAAAGTCAAAGTTGTTGGCTAATAGGCTGTCGGTCGTACTCTAAATGGCTCCTAAAATCACTGGAGAGCTCAATCAACACTTATAGAGCCCAGTTTCCACAATGACTGTTCCTCATCGGGAGCTATACAAATCTGGATTCCATCGTGGAAGAGTTGCAATCAGAAAGCCAATAATTCAAGGCCATTAGAGAAGTGTAGAAATTCTCCAGAATCACGCCTTGAGCAGTGGAAAAATGTGATTTCCTCTGACGAAACATAGTCGTTTACCTTATTTCCGACCTCCGACCAAGTGCACTACGTTTGGAGACATCCGAAAGAAGGATTTAACCCAGACTGCTGCCTTCTCCCAATGATAGAACATGGTGGGGGTACTGTGATGGCGATCTGGAGTGCTATTTCTTGGAATCCCGTCATCGGGCCAATGACTTCCCTTCCGTAATGGAAGATTTAACAGCCGAGACTACTTAGGAATTGTGTGCGACCATGTTCATCTATGGTTGTTCAGGAATTCTGGTAGCAGCTAGAATTGCCCTTGAAGAATGGCACGAGAAACTGCCTTCTAATGAAGTCGAGCATCTCATCTGCCCACCGCCACAATCCCCAGACTACCTCAACCTCATCATTGAGGAGCATTTATGGTTATCGATCTTAGAAACTCAAGTAAGAAGTCGATTTCCGTCTCTAGAAATAATTGGGGAGAGTGTGTTTTAAATTGGAAGAATGGGCCACAAAGTTGATTTTCAAAGTGTTTTCACTATTTTGTCACGATGTTACTTCTTACGAAAAGAAAGCGCACCTATTTTCGTCCTTCTTCTCAGCAACCTTTGCGACAAGATCATCCACAATCGCCAGAATTGCTTCCTTGCCTTGAAGGTCGGTCTCCTTCCGACTGAGGCCTTCTCTGAGTGACCTCTCCCGTTTTTCGAGCTCTTCAAGACTCAAATCTGAGCCCCCCAGCGGACGTATTCGATCGATCGAGTCAAAAGTCGCGTCGGGATCAATTGCCAGCTTCTCCAACTTCTCATCCTCACTATGAGTATTTGAAATCTGAAAAAGGTGACATCGGCTAGAATTAGATTACTCACCTGCTGCTTTAGCTGGGATGGCTCTTCTTCCACGGCAACCATTGACAACAGTTTCGATTGGAGAACTTCTACAAAAGCATTTAATCCAGACTGCTGCCTTCCTCCTACCGTAAAACATGGCCGAGGGGGTTCTGTCGAGATGACCTTGGAAATCCGTCACCGGGCCAATGTCTCTGAAAGACCCGGGTGAGTGTGTTTAAACTCAAGGAGAATTGGCTAAAATTTCTTTAGAAACAATTCGAAATATTTGTGAATCAATGCCTTAGAGAATTGGGGCTGTATTTGCCGCGATGGGCGGTGAACCTACACCATATTTCGTCCATTCCCTGTTTATAGTCATCCATTATCAGTGTCTTTTGCATTCTCAATTCTGTCCAACCTCGAATGAACCTGGGGTAGGCTGATTTTATAACACACTACCTGGGAAAAAGCTCTCCTCAGGGCTTCCTTTAAATTTGCCGTGGCGATTAGTGTTATATTCAACTATAGCGCCGTCCAAAACCTAATTGTTCATCGTCGGTTTAGAGATCTGAGTATATTGCCAGACACTGGGACTGATGTAGTTGAGAAAAGTGGCTGACAATTACGTTTTAAGTTTTGCGAATTCTTCTGCATTCAAACAACTATCGATTATCGACTGCTCTCCTTATGTGGGATAGTTGTCACCACTTCCGTGCAGGCGTATGGATTCAACCTATGACCCTCATAAACCGTTTCTCTAATTTTTCGAGGAATCGTGCAACTCTGCTATGCCACAAACTTCCTCTGTTAGTCACTTCATCCAATGAAAATCCGAAAATCACCCAATTATTGTTTTCACAGGATTCATGGGAACGTAGATCAGCAATCCCCATAGTCTGCCCCTTATCTAGATGGTCGTTGCAAGTTTATCTCTTCCGAGATGTATCAATTGGAAGGTCCCAGTCATTATCCATTCCACGTCAATTAACAAGCCTAAAAAACGGCAAATATTGATCTTTATTGTGTTACTATTCCATAGATTCTCTTCACTCTGTTTAGAGAATCTAATTAAACAGGATTAGACTAACAAACACCATTTTAGTGGATAATATTGGAGTACACATCAGGTCATTCCATAAGTTCTGTCCAATTATTACTCAGTTTGATTGAACGAAATTTAAAGAGTGTTTTACTATGGTCAGTAAAGATTATGATTGTTTTCATTTTAAGATGTATTAAAACTTACCAAATAAGGTACTACAAAGCAATAAAAATAGCATTTGCTGGATTAACATGGAAGAACCCAAGAATGGTTTGATGATACTCATAATGTTCTATGAATTCGAGAAATGAAACTCAGCAGCGTACGAGGCAGAAACGTTTTTAAGTCTATGGAGAGAAATGTGTGCATTAAATAAAGTGTGTGGTTGGCGAATTTCTTAGGAGATGGGGATTTCACCCTCCACGAAGATGAATTTGGAACCGGACAATGTCCAAAGCCTATGCTGCTTTATCAATTGGATTGGAATTGTCAATTAAGCTTAGATTAAACCATACAAAAACGGTTAAAAGTCCCTGTGCCTAGAAAATGGGTGTCTACCCAGGCATTATCTGAAATCAACTCGAATCGTCTAGTGACTAGGGGCAAGTGATAGATCTTTTATTGAGATGTGCGGCATAGAAGACAGTGACTTATTAAGGCGAAAGACGCCAGCAACAGTTGCCCATAAAGCTGGTGCATGCAAGTTTCAACGCTTTTATCTTGAAAAAATGATAGTTTATAGTAAGATCGATACGCAAAAATAGGTAAAATTTAGTTAGAAAGGAACACACACACCACTGTAGCTATAAAAGAAGTTTATGGAATCCTTCCAGTGTGGTCCCGACTTGGCTCCCTCTAATTATTCCTTTATCTAAACTCAATGAGTTACCAAAGAAATCATTTGTAATATAAAAACAGGCTTATAAAAACTCCAGAATTCTTTACGGACGGTCTTCAAATCCGAAAATACTGAAATGAGTAGTGCATTTACCGGAATGGCTACCATGCCGAGAAACAAGCTCCTATTTTCATATTTTTAATATATATATATATACATATTATATTATTAAATCTAATTAGTGTCATAAATAGAGTTCTTGGCTCTGGATAGTGCCGAGGACACAGGAGAAAAAAGCCAACTTAATTTGATCCTTAATCATACTCTTTTCTTACGCCAAACGTGTGAATTCAATTCTCCATGAGCGTAATGATAAACTGAGCAAGCTTTCAAAAGCATTGCGGTCTGATCAAAAAATCTTTTCTAAGCAAATTCGTGTGAAGTCGGAGGAGACGAGGAGCAATTTCAGGCGAAAATCATTCCCAGAGTTGGAACCTGGATAATTTATTGGTTTGATCCCAAGTCGTAAAGCAGTCAGCACAAAGTGAATCCTTGGTGGATTCACAGGGAGTGATACTGATGGACTATCTAGGCAACTGAAGAAACCTACTAGGTCCTAAAGAACTCAGAGGCGGAACCTTTTTAGTCCAACGGTAATATGTACGTTACTCAAAATTTCCTTCGAGAAAATCGATAACGAGAGGTCCTTCCTCACTGACTATATGATTATAGTCCTCAGTTAGCCCAGGCAGAGTTCTTCCCTTTGAAAACTCAAACTCTCTGCTGAATGACAAAAAAAGAAGTAAAACACCGTGCCTTCTCTACTTGGTTCCGACTATTACCTCCAGGATTATTCAAAGATGATCTTCGAAACTGGAAACGCCTTCGTAAAAAAGTAAACTGAAATGGCCGGGACCGTATTTTGTGAAATAAGCTCTAGTATACGCGCTGTTTTATAAAATACATTAATTCTTAAAGAAATTGCTGAAATGAACTCACCAGTTTCTAGAACTTTCCAATCCATTCGGTCTTATAATTTGAGTTCGACGTTATCATAACTGGACAAATAAACACACACGAACTTTGTACCTGGATCTGGTCGAATAGATCTATGCTTCCCGGATCTATGCTTGAAGATTTTTTTTAGATAAGTTTGAACAGAGATCAATGAAGTTTCAAAGGAATTTTAATGAATTGATGCTCAAAAAATTCGATTTGAAGCGTTTATTGTGACGGATCCCAAATGTGATGTGGTGATCTAACCAATATTGATCGAAATTTAAGTAGAGGAAGAGCATTATCTCTCGCAGATGGTACTTGGGTTTAACAGCATGCTTCTGACTTCCTAACACCAATTTTCGGAAAGTTAAAACCCTAAAAATCACCTCAAAAGTGGAGGAAAACACATTTTGTTTGGGGACTTAGAGGTTGTGGTAAGGATTGACTACCTTGGAAAACAGAAAATTAACACCTTCATTCCATGCTAAGGTTCTAGTGAAGCAAAAGGACAATGTCCATTTTTACCGGTTCATTTTATAAAAAAATGTTCAAGATATCATTTGTGAATTGTACGGGAGGATGTTTTCTCTGTCATCATACTATTATTGTCCTTATTTAGCTCAGGAAGAGTAACTTCTTTTGAAAAATTAAAGAAACCCTCTGAAACACCCATCTAAACCGTGCACTTCCACTAATTAGCTCAGAAAACTTCACCCAGAATTCTCCTGCAAAGATTGCTACCTTCGACACCGGAAATAGATTTACCTGAAGGGGAAGCGTTGAGAAATGAGCGCAAGTTTCACGTGCTGTTTTCATGACTTATTTCTCCAGTTTCGAGTACTTACCAATCGACCAGCTGATGTTATGCTTCGAGTTCAGTGCTATCTGAGCAGGACCTATGCTCTTTTAAACATCACGCTCTTGATTATTTGGTAAGTTTAGGTAAATTAAAAGATGTCAGAAATCCGCACTGTTTGTAAGACTCCTTTATAATTACTACAGGCCTCTATATTATTCACACTCCCCAAAAGAGCGATTAATAATTAAAAAATTGAAATCAGATATTTTGGTGC